>KB455487.1:76357-99898 GCA_000341325.1 Panagrellus redivivus | reverse complement strand
ACCATAAGAGACAACAAAAATGCGTAGAAAGAACCAATCGCCTCAAAAAACTATACAGAGTAATAATTTCTAGTGATTTACTAACATAATGCAGGCACAGACACAAGCATAGCGACTTATCTCAAGCCAAATGCCAATGCCAATGGCATCGGTCTTCAATCTGGGTTTGAATGAAAATTCAAAAAATACGTCATTAAGGGTGAGGTTTTTTGGCTTCAAATGACGGGTAATAATGGATGGGGTAGGACCTCCAAATCTTTAATTTTTCAATGACGTAATTTATGCATGATTCTCTAGTAGCCTCACAATTCGTAACATTATAAGAAAAAGGGCGGTTCTTCCATGACAGCGTTTTTAGCCAGCTCGCGCAGTGGCCATTATTGATCCATGACCCGCTTCTTTGCGCACTGTGGCCTCAACTGTCTTCCCCCGCCAACGCATATTCCAATTTCTGTTCCACATTCACCATTTGCCCATCTTCAACCATGCCATATCCCCTCGCCGACCTGCCCTACGGCCTTCGTTGTCGTCTTGGTGAACTTGCAACTCCAGCTGAACGATACTACCTTCAAGTTGCCGCAGGTTCCAAAACTATTTGCCCTCCTCGACTTCAACCTGTTCAAGAAGCGTATTGGGCAACTATCGCAAAGAAAAATGACACTTTGGTAACCACATTTTCGTTTAACAAACCCTCAGAAGAGCTACTTGACAACAGCAACTTACTCCAAATCCGGAGGGCTCTGATGTTTGATGAGCTCAATGAAACAGATTTGACGATGGAGGTGTTAACGATACCGTCACGGCCAATAGAATTAAGTATTTACTATTGCAAGCCGTCTCCAGCATTTATTAAGAAAGTGGCATCTTTGACGCGAGCAAATGTATACGCGATGCAGGTTGTTGAGGCGGATGATATCATGGTTCCAGATGGAATAATAACGCCCATCTGTTTATCGACAGTATTTACAGCTTTTCCGAGACTTGAAAGGTTGCATTTACATAAAGTATTGCCCGTTTCGTGGATGCCTAAACTAGACTTACCCCAGACAACACAGTTGAAACAATTGGTTGCGTATCTGGAAGGTGTGGAAGCCATTATAGGTTTGGACTTTTACCAGTTTTTTAAAGTAAGTTTGTGATATAAAAAAATGTAACTAACATAAAACTGTACAAATACAACCACATTGCAGAAACAAGCAAAAGAATTTCAAATGGAACTGCATTTTCTTAATGTTTTGGAAGAGATCTCTGAATTAAACACAATTTTGACTTATTATTTTATTCCTGGCAAATTTTATGGGGCTGATCTTAAAATTCGGGTTTGCGGCAGATTTGATTACTATGATTTAAAAGAAAATTAATAAAAATGGTTGTAAAGAATTGTAAGTGATATGTATACAATTTCCCCTGATTTGGACAAAAGCACTGTTAGATCCACAAATGCGTTTGCATGTGATTTGAAACAGTCTTAAAAAACTGTTACATACTTTTTTAACTGTTTTTTTTAAATGCCAATAAACATCCATTCAAATATTTCCAACTTTATCATTGCAAAAAGATATCAAAGGGTTATCCGTCTTCACCAAGGGGACCATAAGAGACAACAAAAATGCGTAGAAAGAACCAATCGCCTCAAAAAACTATACAGAGTAGTAATTTCTAGTGATTTACTAACATAATGTAGGCACAGGCACAAGCATGGCGGCTTACCTCAAGCCAAATGAAAATAAAGGCATCGGTCTTCAATCTGGGTTTGAAATATGATTGAAGAGGCCATGGGGCGTTGGAATTCTCTTTTGTTAAGAGAAAATTCCGACTTTTTTAAACGAACAGCTGATAAAATGTGTTTAGATAGATATTTGATGCAAAATAGGTGCAGACACGGGGTTATTACACAAAGCTAATCACTGAGGGGACCATGTGAGTTTTTGTTTCTGGCTTAGAAGTTTGTTTGTTCATGAAAGGGGGAGTCGACTAGTAAGGGGGCCAGTGGCACGAGTTGAGTGTACAGAAAGGTGATGATTGCTGGACATCAGTAGGATGTGATGTTGGTGATGCCATCGAGTTGGTCTGAGCGGATGGTTCGGGTTCGGCGGACTGAAAGAAATCAATTTTAAGATCAAGGTTATTGTATCAGTACTGTAACTTACGCGATTTCCGATTAAATTGTCTCGCTCGTCTCCGGTCATGGGGGCGTGAATCTGTCGATGCTGTGACCGTCCGAACGACACCATCGAGGAGCTCGTCTTCGGCATCGATGCCACCATCGGCTGGGGACTTCCTGAGCGCTTCCGTTTGGGCAGCGATCAACTGTCTCTCCGGTGTTGGCTGTCCTCGGATTCGTCGCCCGAGAGTATCATCACCCATGTTCGTCGAACTCAACATCTGCGACATGGCAGCATGCCGTTCATGCATGCTCATCGAGTTCGGTTCCACTTTTCTCAGCCCATTCACGCCTTCATTGTTAGCGGCCTGTTTCTGAGCGACGCCGATCATCATGCCACGAGTTTTGTTGCGTTCGCGCTTCTCAGCCATGCGCTTTCGCATCGCCAGGATCTTATCCCGATTCGTGCGGTACTCCAACGCGAATTCATTCACCATTTTAAATACATTCATCGGCTTTTGGTGGTTAATTTCCTCGGGAGCATAGCCAAAGTACAGTAGGAATGTCTTCCATCGGTTCATCGTGGTGTTGTAGACGTGTTTCAAGCCATGGACACGCTCAGCGACATCAGACAAGAATTTGTTGACCTTGTTTTTCATGTTGATGTTGTTGTCCTTCTGGGAGATGCGGCCGATGCACGTGAAACAGCTTTTACAGTCGGATTCAAGTTTTCGGAGGTTTTCAAGAACCGCATCGAAATCGATTTTAGCGGATCGCGAAACTGCGCCAAATTCACTGTAGAGATCAGTGCCATCTGGGTAGTGGTCGATCATGTATTCAGCCAGATGGTGGGTAAGTGAATATTTGTGGACAGGGTCCTTGACTTCACCGGCTTTGGAGACGTAATCGAGTTGGAAGGCTTTGATCTGGAAAGACATCAATAAGTTAAATTCCTGTTTAAGGATGGGAGTGACTCAAAGAACAGAAAGTTTGACATTTGGTTTTTTCTTTAATTACAAAATTCTGGCACACAAAATAAATATTTATACTTTGATTTTTAATATGATCCTGTTGAAAATCTCAGATTGGAAATGTAAATTTTTGTCAAAAATCGAAAAGTTTTGGTTAAATATCCAAAATAGAAGTTTTTCAAATATGTCCATCCCGGGCACCTCTCAGTTTCCGTTCAGGACCCATTTTCAAAAAAATCCCAAAAAGCTTTAAAAACTCACATCAGTGCCATTCAATGCATTACCAATGCTCAAAAGCATGCCCATGGCCACCTTGAAGGTCTCTGAACCCTCAACTTCCTTCATTGCATTGTTGAGATCCATCAAACTTTCGGCGATATCCGTTTCCGCCATACCGTAATCCAACATGTACAACCACAATTTCAACCGCTCTGACAAACAGTCAATCTCGCTCAAATTCAGGAGGAACTGCTCGGCCTGCCCTAAGGTCATATCTGGATTGTTGGCCATGGCATCGTGGATTTTGACGATTTCCTCGTCGTGGGGCAGCATGGTAGATAGAATCTTTTCGATACCGTCCTTGTTGAGGACTTCTTTGTCGAACTTCTTGATGGCCGCCGGGATGACTGTGATGGGCGGAAGTTTGGTCAAGCCGATGTTGATGGCTTGGGAACGCTTGAGAGGCAGGACTTGGAGTACTGTAGGCTTGGCTTCAGATGTGGGCTTCTTGATGGCGACTTCTTTGGTCTTTTGTTCGAAGAGGCGTGCCAGTTTGGAAGTGTCGATGATGGGGGCGTTTTCGACCTTCTTCCAGAACGTGCCCTTGGACTGCAGCAGTGGGATGGATGGCGCTTCGGCCTGGGCGGGCTTCCAATGGAGTTTGACGCCAGAAACTGGGGCGACGCTGCTTTCACGATTCTTGTTCATACCGCCGAAGAGTGGTGGCGGCGGTGGTACACCCATGCCTGGAGGGGGTGGCGGCGGAATGCCACCACCGAAACCTGCCATACCGCCGCGAGGGTTGTTCTTTTCGGCTTGGTGCTGGGCAGCACGGACGAGAATCAGCGGATCTTGCTCGAATTTGGCATTTTCAGAGAAATCAAGCTTATCAAAGATCATCGGCTTCTCCTTGATGCGGGAAGCGGCTTCGCGCCATTGCTGATCGGCTTCACTGAGTTTGGGCTCGAATTTACGGGCATTGGAACTACCGACTTTAAGGGCCTTCTTCTTCAGCGCAGCCGCGAAGACGTTGTTTGCTGGGCCTTCATCGTCGCTGTCATCTTTTTTGGGAGCTGGCTTGACGGGTTCGGGTTCCGGCTCTTTGACTGGTGGCGGCGGAGGTTCTTCGAAGGTCATTTCCTTCGATTCCGTGGGGGAAAAGATGTTCGGCATGACTGGGGGTGGTGCTCGAGGGCCAGATTCCTCTTCAGATTCAGACTTTTCTTCATTGCCGTTTTGAACTGGTGCCGGTTCGTCGTAGAGCTTGATCTTGGCGGGAATCGGTCCTAACTCCTTCTTAATCGTGTTGGGGGAGGCGTTATTGTTGTTATTATGCTCGATGAACCTGTTTTCATTGTTCAACTCCTCGCTACTGCTCGCTGATGTCGGCACTTCTTCATGTTTCCGCCATGAGGGGGCCACTACCGGAGCTGGCGGGTATTCTGGGGTTGCCACCGGTGCCGGTTCGACCTTTTTGACATTGTTATAGTTGGAAATACCATTTGACATCGGCGCGATGGGCTTACTATCAACATTTTCGAACTGTTGGCTGATCTTGCTCAAATTTGTGTTGAACTTCGCCATTTCCTCCGCTTCGGCCTGTCGTCGCCGCATGGCAGACCGTCGATCGGTTGTACCATTGCCATTGAGCTCAGATGGCCGTGGGAGAGTGCTGATAGACCCATTGACCCGCATCTTGACCAGATTGGCATCACCACCACTGCTATCACTATCCAAAGCTGCGTCTTCACGTTTGAGTTCGCGTTCATAGAGCTCTAATTGCTGATTAAGTTGAGTGTTGTTCATTTTGAGCAAGTTTTTGGTAATCGTTTCAAAACCCTGGGCATCGAGGCTATCCACAACGTCGAAGAAGGTGTCTTGATCTGGCACGCCGGCAAGGGTCTTATTCACGATGGTCATGGCGTAAATGAGCATTTCATCGTCACCGGCACCACGTTCACTGAGGATTCTGACGATGGAGTGCCAGTCGTGGCGTTCTGAAACAACAAAAGTTAAAAGTTTGGAAATATTGAACTTTTTGTAAACTCAAAAAATCTAGCTGACGGTCAATCAGAAATACACGGTTTTTTTTATTAAAAAAGTTCAGTAAACTCACGTTTAGACCGCTCAATCCGGCTAATCGCAGCCAACAACAGCAACGAATTGGCCTCCGTGTATTCGACAAAGACCAGAAGCAGCTTCAACGCGGTTTTGACGACCAAACGGTACTGAAAAGCGTTAATTTAGGCTATTTTGGGCTGGAACTTGTTCAAACAAAAGTCAAAATAAACAAAAATGTACATGTTACAGCTTGTTTGGGGATGTTAGCCTGGGGGAAACATGGATTAGCATAAGGAAGAGATTGTCCAGAGGAGTTGTTTGTGTTACAATGTTAGCATTATACATAAACAGGAACCGATTGGAAAAGCAAGCAAGCCAAAACAAGCAATGAACGAACCCATTCCTGGCGGTGAGGACTCAATTCGTTAAATTCCTCTTTTACAAATAGCTGAAAAAGCGATGCGTAAAGCAATGAAAGCCACCAAATACCCTTATGAAAGTTATAAACTGTTGTAATTATCGATATTTGTAAAAATGTGCATTAATAAAGCTTGTTGTAAAGCATGAAAATGAAACCACCGACACCAATAACCAGTTTGGACGGAACTTTGGACAAAAAAGTGCCATAACATGTTGTTAAGATATACTCACAGGTGAATCAAGCAACTCATAAAGCCACTGAATAGTCTCATTGTGGGCAATAATGCCATTCATGCCATCGACGTAGAGCATTAATTGGCCCAGGGCACGCAGGATGTAGTTTTGATGGTTTTGATCGCTGATTCTGCCTAATTTAATGAGACAGTCGAGACCATCGGATTGGACAAATTCGTGGACAAGGTCCTTGTCGTCTTGGAAGATCTGTTTCAGGGCGAATAGGGCTCGGCGTTGGTCTCGGCCCGACATGTGCAGCAGTTTGTCTGAATTTTGTGTTTATTATTTTCTTTTTTCCGTTTTCGAGTCCCATTCTTTCGGTTCCTCCTCTTCGATAAACATTTTTTCTCCAAAAACAAAAAAGATCGAAATCAAAAAACACTTTTAAAACTAAAATGGTTTTTACAAGTAACTTTTTAAGTCAAATTGACAATCTAGTATCCTCCTTGCATAATGAACCGTCCCAATTTCCTTCCATGACAGATGTTCAAGAAACTTCGCACCCCGCCGAAATTCCATCCTACCGAAAAAGAGGCCCCCGCGGGAAAACGGAAAAATTTGAATAAGAAATGAGAATATCCCCAGATTTGCGCATTCGCGAGCGGAGAAGTGCGCAGATGGCCGACACACGCGATAATCGCATTCCGATTGTTCGATCAAGCGTGAAACGTGAAATTATGAAGGGGTTTTGGGGTGGTTTAAGAAAACTAAACTGTGAAAAGGGTTGTTTTTGAGGATTTGAACATACAATAATACAAAAAAGTAAGAATGCAGATATCATCAGGCACATTTTAAACATGCTTCAACAAAAACGCGAACAACAATCGAATGAACTCACCAACAATGGCTTTTACCCGTAATGCTGGTTGTTGTCGAAGAACGAGACTGCTTCGAAGGCTAAAATGGCTATCATTAGGTCGCTCTTAACTTTGAAGATCAACTTTTGCATTTGGTTTGTGCTTACAAGCGCGTTTCCCTCTTTTTTGTTAAAAACTAACCCATCCTCGAAGATCCATTCATAATCTTGGCTCCCAGATGGCTCATTTTCAATGACTGGCGTATGCCCGTATTGGTTATCAGAAGGCTCGGGGTAGTCATAATCTCTAACATCACTACGTTTTTTCATGGAAGCCTTCCGTTTTTCGCGTTCATCGACGGCCTTGCACGCGGATCCGGCTGATGGGCTCCAATTCATGGTTGTTGGACGGATCGAATTCATCTTGCCATCGTAGTCGTCCAATTTGGAAGGCTTAGCAGTTATCGGGGATGTCGATGGAAATGCCGGCAGTTTTGGGAGATTCGTTTTGACGGATTGACTCGGCAAAGTCGAGGACATTGCGGCATAGTTGATTTTGGGTCCGGAATCCCAGCTTGGGGATTCATCATAAACGGAGGGTTTGAACGGCTTCGGGAATTCGACTGGCTGACGGATGGAATCTGATTTTGTTATTCCATGTCGATTCGAGTTCATCGAAGATAGTGGGGGTTCTGGCTCGGCCGAATAGATGCTCGGAAAGCGCTTCTGGAAGTCGGACTGCTTCGGCGGTACAGATGCTTGATTCAAATCGTTGCCATTGTTGTTGAAATCAAACTTCGGCGTCGAATACAACGTTTTATGGCGGAGAAACTCTTCCGAAGACTGCCTCGACGGATAATCGACTTTGGCGAAACTCCGATTCGGCTTTCGTGGCGGGACCTCGATGACTGTGTCATCTTCATAAGTTGAAGTGTCACGGAAGGACTTGCTTCGCGAAACTGATGACGATGGGGATGTCGAGGAGCCCCAATTGATCGAAGGCTGATTGCGAGGGAGGGTCGAAGTTTGAGCCGCGGGGGAATCGACCGAAGTTGAATACCACGGTTTCGAAGCTGCCGCTTTTGCTTTCCGTTCGAGAGTCGAACTTAGGTTGTCCAATGGCACGATATCGTGAATGATAGGAGCGGGAGTGGGTTTAGAGGGTGAAGAGCGCCAGGATGGAAGCTGGATGGGGTTGATAGTCGGGACGCTTTTGGGCTTGAATGATGGGAGGTCCATCGAATTTTGGTAACTTGTCGAAGTTGAAGGCGAAGCTGATGAAGTGTAGGTCTTTGAGGGGGTCGAAGTCGATGGCATAGCATATTTTGACGAAGAAAAGGACGGCTTTGGGGTCATTGAAGACAGATAAGACGACGATGAGGTAGAGGGCGACGCGAAACTGGGCCGATAGGTCGAAGTTGAAGCCACCTTTGGAGTGGATGCCGGCATTGGGCCATCATCCAAATCGATGGCGTAGCATTTCAGCTTACTGCCCATCTTTGGCAATGTAAAACAAGAAATGCGCTTCCAAAAACGGATAAACCAGGCAGCCAGACGATCCAAAACAGAATTACACCGAAACAAATCTGTGTGTATTCCGATCGGAGTGGGTGTAAATCCGTCTCCTTCTTCCCGAAACAAACAGCCCTGGAGGGGGGTCTTTCTTATGACGTTTTGCTTCGAAAAGGGCGGCGACAACGAACGCCGACCGATGACACAAGTATGACCAAAAGAGGGGCTTTGCGAACACCCGAAAACTTGCCAGTAGCCAGCGTTCCGCCGGAGCTGCGCGATGGCAGTCCCTGTGGTCTGTATGTATCTCTCGAGTATGCACCGAACACGCCCCAGCGGGAGATGACCGCAATTGGGATTGATTACAATTTCGACGACGACGGTGGTGAAGAGACTCGACTTTTTGCCTTCATCGCCCCGAAGGCATGTAAAACTGTTCGAAGTTCGCCTTTTCAAATGTTGCATATTCATAAGGGGCTGTCGGATGGGTTCTTTCATTGCGTGGGGGGCACTTCAATGCGATCATATCACACTTTGAAAGGTAATTGCTCTGAGGGCACGTCGTTCATGGATTCTATTCGAAGTCGTAGTGATGAGCGACAGTAATCAGGCGTATCAGGAAGGATGGGTGGGTGGTCAGGAAGGTCAAGGGGACCATTTTTGGGTACTTGTTACCGTAATGGGCCATTTAGATTACCGTAATGGGCCGTTTAATGACATTTTTAACACACTTTTTGCGCGACTTGTAAGCACACCCAGATTTTCGATCAAAAAGAAGTCCAAAAAACTCACGGATCTGCCTGCAGAATACTCAGCTCATCAGGCTGCTCACTTATGGATAAATCTGAATCCAAATAGCTGCCCAAATCACCGCACGCACTCGGCGACACCTGTAACGCAGCATCTCCGGATTTATGGGGTGCGCGAAGCTGTCTGACGATCTCCGGCAAGTGTTCAGCAATGGGACTGTGCAGGGGGAAGTAATACAGTAACGGCTTCAAGGGTTCACGATTGCTGGTGGATACGAAGGGGTCGAGGTCATTGATGAACTGGACGCGCACTTTGATCACGTCCTCATCCATGGTCTATCTGAACGATGTTCAATTAAGCTTAGAACTTGTAAATAGAAACGTAAAACATGTTGATCACGCTAATTGGGCTAATGAAAGCCAAAAGGCTAGGAATCAAAAGCCATAACACGCTGAGCTCGCGGAAAGGGGGCTTTGTGGATTTCGAACGGCTGGTCGGATACTTCGAGTGGGTCGGGAACACATGACGGGAGTGTCGTGGAGGTTGGAGGAATGGAAAAAGTTTATTTGAGGGGGGATAAAACTGTTTTTTTAAGTTAGTACGTTTTAGAGGGGGTGGCAGTAGGGCGACATTTAGGGCGTTTTTTGAATTTTGATTTTCCGTCTTGGATTTCGTGGAGATTTCATTAATTTTTATTAACAGTATTTTTAGTTCAAAAACTTCACTTTTACAATACAGATTGAAATAAATCAAAAAATGTAACAATATATTTCTAATTGACGTAAGCAAAGACACCCCCTCGCACGTCGCATTTTTCTATCCACAGGCACCCCGCACTAAATGCCATTGTTTACGCACTTTTTTGCACTTCTTCCGCGCAATGCCATTACAAATCGACGCGAAACAAAAGGAAAATGTAAAACAATGGGATAAAAGTATCCCCAAGGTCAAAAATTAACCCTCCAATGCGTCCAATCTCACTGAAATCGAAAACATAAGGATAGGCACCACGCTTCCGGAAGAACCAAACTCACTTGCAATTCGCATACTCATTCTTCCCCTCCAAAGACCCTCAAGAACCTTGTTGTTGCTCATTGACAGCCTGGGTATATACCTGGATGTTGTATGTAGTGCTCAGGGGCAGGCAGGTCTTACGAGATCCCAAAGATCTCAGGAAGCTAGTCAATCGTCAGTCAATAGCCAGTGAAGGGTGGGGAAACTGTTTCACTAACTCGTTACAGTTGACACACTGACTTAAAGTTAAAGTTATAAAAAGAAAAGCCACAAAAAAACTGAAATAAGTTCAGTTTTTCCGGGATTAGAATAGGCTAAATCCCCTGAAGACAAGTTTGACACACTACATTTTGTAAGTGTAAGCCAGCAGGGGAAGAAGAAGGCTTTTTTCACGAAGTTTTGGATTGATCGTTGACGCAAGTCGAACAAATAACACGCAGAAGGTCATGCTGATCAACAACTTTGCCTTCACTCCCACATATCGCAACCGATGCAGACAGCTGTTTAGGTTTACCCCCTGTCAGCGGGTTGTGATAAGGGTGGGGGGTTTGTTATCAGATGGTTATAATGAGCATATTTTGAAATACTGTTAGGTGGACAAAAGTTAAAAATGCAACAATGCGGAAAAAACTGCTGATACCATCAAATGCCATCAAAAATCTGAGCCAGAAATTGACACTACGATCAGCCAATGTCCAAATTTCAGATATCCATAGCCTACGGATACCTAAAACACGTTAACTTCCAAGCCAGTATGACAAGAAAGCCTACCAACTGGGACTGGATTTACGTAACCTCGAAATGAAATGAAGGTACAGGCTTGGATGGATCTTGCATCTCGGGTGGGGGGAACAAGTGCGCGAAGCTTCGTAAGCAACAAAAAAACGATGCTTCAATCCGCAAGAGACGGGAAAAGGTGAAGACGAACGTAAAGGCTTGCGAGTTTTGCGAGACCGGATATCTCGGGGCCCTTTTGAAAAAGCTGCAAACGTGGGGGAGGGTGGCGCGGTTGATTGTGGGTTTGAAGTTTGAAGGCAGTGTTGCGGTTTATTGATAGAAGTTTACCATAGAATCATAAAGTTACGATTTCAACCCAAAATTACAAAAATTGAAAAGGTTAACTTTGGGGGGCACAGTGGTGACATTTAGGAAAAACGTGAAATTGTTACTTTTGGCGTTTTGCATAGCGCTATCAATGTAAAATTCTATATTTAGGTAGAATTGATCATAATAATAAACTTTTAAAAAAGAATTTTAATAGTAAGTTGGTTTGTTCAAGAAATTGCAGTTCCAAAATCCACAAAAGCCCCCGCTCGGTGTCGGAAAAACACAATCCACGCACCCCCTCATCTCTTGGTCTCTCCCGGCTAATGTAAAAAGTAAAGGATATTTCGATACTCTTGAATAAAAGCAAACGTGGGAGAGCCTGCCTGAACGCCTGAAGGTTAGCGTGTGCAAACATGTGAGCTAAAAAATGGGGATAGTAATGCTAACCTGCAAGCCTAAAGATATCCCATGTCTTGAGCGCCTCCGGGGTTGGGGCTCTATTTGATTCAGACTGACTTCCGAGCGGTATTTGAATAGGGATAGAATCGACATTGACGGAAAGTGAATACAATGATTCGATAAACAAACAGGCGGGAAACTATTTCGAGGCTTCAGTCGGCTTCCGTGGGATTGGATTGGTAATCAATGAGTTTGGTGACTAGGCTGGGTGAAGATGGGTTGAAAGTAGTCGAAATTGGCACAACAGTAATGAAAGAAAGGTAAAGATCAGCGAAAAACAACTAAAAATGGTGTAAAAAGGTGAAAACCCGCTTCCAATTGAAGGCGAAGATCCAGCAAAACAACATTAGCACCCCCATTGCTCGCGTCTAACAACATACAGCCAAGGCCAGCCCCCGATCGACTGCCCCACGGCCGTAGCCGTCGGTAGCCAACAAAAAGGCTTTCGGCATTGAGTCGATGGGCTTGAGCTCGGCCTAGCTGTCTGCAAGCCCCCGACCGACCTAGACCGAAAGGTTGCGGGGGTGGCAGCCGTGTGCAAGCCAAGCCGATAGCTGGCCGAGATCGGCCCTGCCTAAGCTACCTAACCATCCGCGTGTTCGTCGCCGTGGGCAACGTTTTCGAAGCCCTTTGGACATGTGTTTGACAATGTTGCATTGGAAAAACATTGCATTTTTTGCGGGGCGATTGGAAGTTAGTCAAAAACACCTGTGCGCAGTATTGGAATTACGGTAACATGAAAAAATAGAAGTTTAGAGTATTTTGAAAAAATTTTTCACATTTAAAAACAATGGATCCAACTGAAGCAAGCATTATCAAAGACCATTTACAAGTTTAATCCCATCGTGTCGTCGCATCTGACGACGACGACTTTGAAACTAATCGCATGGAGCCGCGGTTTCCAGATGCTGGTAGAATCGGTTTTTAGCCGCCGTTATCCTCCTCCGTAATGATGACGATGATGATGTTCAAAGGCTTCAGAGGCTTCAGACCCGCGCTTCGAAGCGGATCAGGCCAGGACTCGAAACCGATAAACGCGCACGCGCGCACCCGCACACCTCATCATTTGCGTTTTTTGGGGGTTGGGTAAAAAGTTCAAAACCGCGACCGACTTGAAAGACGAAAGTTCGAATTCGACCAAAAAACTCGGATCCCGATGTGAGGTGACAGCCGTGTGGTTTAGCTGGATCACGGCGGTCGTCCCTCTGGCCGCAGCGGGTAGTACCGCTAAATCTGCGCATTAGACGCAGCTTGGGTGGATTGATTTATTTGAAAATCGCCTGAGGGCAAGGCTATGGACTAGTGCTAGTGTAGGGCTACGTGACATTTAGAGTACATTATGGGGCGTCGAGGATGTGGGAATGTTTTCGGGCATTGTGTGATTGGGTGGCAAAACAGCCTGAGGCGATCGGTGGGAAAGGAAAAGCCGGACCCGAATGGATGGGCTTTCCGAGATCTGATCTGAGCTAAAGGGATGAAAATGAAACGTAAAGAACAAAAAGATAGTTGAATACGCCTTTTTTTGCTGGTGATGCATGCCCTGTGGCGATTTTTGCGGGAGGCAGATCCAACCTGGCTGACTGGTCATTATGGACGTTCGAGGTGGGTTTGAACAGCTGTCTCGAGACCGATTTGGCTTCCCTTTTGGGTGGAGCCGGTCGGTAGCCGCCAAAAACGTCCCGAAACCACGGTTACGCGCAGCCGTTTTGCGCGAAAATGGCAGAAAAGCTGTTCTTTTCGGTCAGTTTTGGCGGGAATTCCGGAAATATCCACGAAAAAGCTCACTTCCACCTGCCCACCGTCCATCCCGAGGCTTCTGAATCACCTGCCTGGTCGCCCATCTGTTTGTTGGAGCAATGTAAACCCAAAGCTTTCGAAAATATTGCTAACACACGCGGAAAAAAAGACTATCTCCAAACAGTGGAACGGTAGTACACATGGCACACCTGGTAATCTCTCCAGCCTTGCAAGATAGCTTGTATGCCCTGTGGGCAAGCAAATTGTTAGCTTTAGAGAAGACAAAAAGAAGAGAGGTGTACATGAGCTCGTCTGGAAGATACAGATGGGTACCGAGATGGCTGCCTCGCAACACCTTTTTGACTTCGGGGCGCGCACGCGTGCATCATTCCATGAGTCAACAAGCTTGTCACTCAACTTTTCCTCGTTCCGACGACCACGGAGGACATGAAAAACTTTAGTCAGGGAAGTGGGGGAGGTGACAATCTTCATCGCCTGAGGGGGTGTTGATTTAGGCCATGTTTGAGGGTTGGTTAGATGTGATTTGGGGTAATCTTAATTATGGATTTCAACGGTTTTGAAGCTTAAAATGACATTATAAGTATTGACGAAACTATCTTTGATTGGAATTTGCTGTTTTGAAACAATCGAAAAACAACCAAAAGGTTGCTGTTGACGCGTGCGATCACTGATAACACACAAGCGCGTGGAATTTTTCACACATTTCAAAAAGTCTCAGAAATTGACACAAAAGAAAGGTTAGAAGCGAGCGTACTTTTGAAACAACAGAGGAAAATTGCGATAAAAATGCACACAAGTGGACATCACATTCATTATTCATTCGAAAAAAACGACAAAAAGATAAAAACTTTTAAGTAGGGACCGGCAGGCGGAGAACACTCGGTCACCCTGAGCGTGTTCAATTAGGGTACTGTAGAAAATTTTTTTGTCCTGTTTTCATCATTGAATGATGGATTCGGACGTTTCACTTCCTTCCGAATCGAATGGTGTCATCAGATTTGGGAAAAAGTCTCGTAAAAATGCCAAAACGACCAATTTTGCCACATTTTCAACGGTTTTTTCAAAATTTGGTGGGGCGCCCCTTCGCGCCCCCAGATGGCACCTATGCCATTCGATTCAGCGTAAAAAGTTACATCTACGGTTCTGCGGAAAAGACCGCGAAAGACCGGGAAAAAGTGCCATGATTTTTTAACCAAAAATGCCAAAAACAAAAGTCGATCAATTTTAATATTTAGCGTGTCTACACCCCCATTTTCATACATGAGAAATTGATTGGTAATTTTAGTTTTGCTATAAAGTCCTTCTAAAGTGCCAAAACTGATGTTTGGCATTACTTTTTTTGAGTTTTCGGCATGTGCCCCTTCGCGCCCTCAGATGGCATTATCACCATTCAATCCAGCGTCAAAAGTTACATCTGCCATAAAAAAATCAAGACCGCGAAAGACCGGGAAAATGTGCCACGATTTTTTAAGTAAAATGCCAAAATTTTTTTTTGTTAAATATGGTGATTTGATCGACACGGCATTTACTATAAGGCACGAAATATCGACTGGTGCTATTAGTTTTGCCCAAAACACGTTGGAATAGCCTAAAACGGCATTTGAAATTATTTTTTCCATATAATATTTTTGTATCCAAAACGTGTTTAATGAGTAAAAAATTTTGCTAAAAAGGCTTTTGATGTTATTTTGAGTCGTAACAAATACACTACTACGGCTATGGCATTGTAATAGTTCATTTTAATTTTGAAAAAGCATGCTTTTATGACAACGTTTGGTTCGCGTGCGTGTGCAAATGCATCAATCGCGTTCGTTAAGGGGGATTGTGTGAATGGAGAAAATGCGTGCAGCATGGGGCTTGGCAAAACGTACCCTCTGACAACGGGGGTCGTCGGAAATGAAACGCGAGTCCCCCAGGAAAAAGTTTTCGGATTTTTGCGCTCTTTCTTCGGCATTTTCGGGCCTTTATGGTTTTTTAAAAAATCCAATTCTTTTTCCAATCAAAATCTACGGAGATAAGGCGTCGAATAAGACCGATTGCAGCCGAAATGGTCGAAATCTATTTTTACCTGCCGGTCCCTACTTTTAAGCGTTTTTATCACTATTGGCGTGCTTTGTACTTAATAAACTTGTCAGAGTAGCCAGTTCCGGGATTCCAAGCAAACATGGACAGTTTCGGGTACTGCACGCAGACAGCTCCACAGAAGTAACATCTCACAAACACAAAAGTGAAGGGGGCAAATGTTGTGTCTGGAAACCGGTCGGTCAAAAATGGGTGCAAAAAAGTTGACGCGATAGGTGCAATCTGACAATGACAATGGGATTTGCCGGCTGTGGCGACTACCAATTCCGAGGGCAATCTGGTTAGCCCATTGACAGTTTTTTTTACCTACATGAGCTGCGTTTTTAATGGTCATTGACTGGTGAAGTTGAAATATTTTGATCAAAAAATTGGATGGAATTTGCAAAAGTGCAAAAAGAAGAAAGGTAGCAGCAGACAATGAAAAAAGCTTATCAGTAATGGTTGACAAAAATGTCAAAATATAGGCAGGCATTAATCACGAATGCTATGAAATATGAATGGAATGATTCAAAGTTGAAGAATCATCGATCGTAAAAAGTCGGGGCAAATGGATAGTGCAGACAGAGTGTACAATATTTCAATCCAATTGCGATGAAAAACAAAATACGACAATTTTAATGTGATCTGGCAGCTAGAGAATCGTCTAGACGGAAAACAGACGCGAAAAAAACAACAAAATTACCAATGCGAGTGTGAAAATCACAAAAATCGGATTATCTTTGCCTCGGATTTACAGTTCCAACAACATTTATGTCAATTTAAGCCAATATAATGATGAAAAGTGTAACCACAAATGTCAAAACGTAATCACCAAACCCCATCACATTCCAATCGCAGCGTGTGGCAGAAATCAGCCATAAACAAAATTTTAATTGAGAGCCTAGAAGCAGCAATGCAACGCAATCAAATGGCTCCATTTTTGCTTGCTTGCTGCTGGGTAGGTGGGTTATCGGGTTGCCAGAGGCCCTGCAAAAAAGTCGTCCCCTTTCCCATCCGAGTGATCTAATGATACTAAAACAAGCCTGTGGAGGCTGCGGGTGGTGGTGAATGTTACATTACATTAGTCAATTAACAACGAGAATCCTGCTTCTCGTTGCGCATTGCAAACCCGAGCCAAATAAGTTTTACGCTTGCAGTTGCAGTTTTGATTGCGTGAAATTGTCTTCCATTCAAAAAAACAAGTTTGGTTTTGGTTAGATCACATCATCGAAAAATACAAATAAGATCATTGAAACTTACAATTAATCAAATTTGATTCATGTTGGGAAAGTCAATTTTCAAATTGGTGCCAAAATTTCAGGTTTCAATGAATATCACTATGACCCTTCCAAAAACTTGATCAAAATGATCACCAAAAGACAAAAAACTGAAAGTAAATCCGAAACAGTAATTTGTAAAACGAGTTCAAACAACTCCAAAATCCAATCACCTCGAGATTAATCCTAATTGCAACTAAAAAACGAAACGTAATCCCGTTCCAACTAAAAACACAAAACTAAAAAAAAGCTAAATCCCATCATTTTTCAAATCCAATTTAATGAAGTTGAACGCAGTCTCTATCCTCCTCTAATTATCATGTACTCTCGATTCCACGAACACCAATATCATAAGAAAGATTGGATTAGGGTCCAGTTCCCATTTCCCCGGGCCTGCGCGAAAAAGCATAAAAACGAGATAAATGGGCAGGAGCCGAGCCGCTGATGGGCTTGCCGAGGAAGGCAGCCTTGGTCGAAAGCGAAACAGGAAATCGAGAAAACATAAAATTGGGTGATGAATACGTGAATATGTGAACACGTTCGCTGGCGATTTTAGGTGCTTTAAGAGGGTTAATTATGAGTTTATGCCCTGTTTAATAGGCGCTGGGTTGGATATGAGTATGAAATAGGGGGTCTAGGAAAGGGTATGATGTTTCGGGGTGGCGAGGGAGATTAGGTGGATTGATAAGATCACGGCGGTGTGATTTGAGGATCTTTTTAATGGGCTGTCAAGTGGAAAGTTTTGGAATTTTGAATTTGATTTGGATTGGTTTCAGTTTCGAAAAGTGAGGTGAAGATGAGGTTGAAGTCGAAAGCCAATGGAAAGTTATCGTCGGCCGCCGCCGAAAAGCTGTGAAAACCACAAACAAATAGTGATGGTATTTACGGGTTTGGAGGCTCTTTGACAGGGGTCAATTTGACTTTGAATTTCGAGCCAGCCAGCCGGTCGGCCTCGGCCTTACTTTAACCTTATGTTGGTATTGTCAAAGTGAGAGGAAATGAGAATGAGGAACGTCAAGGGTCGATAATTAATTTCCACCTTGGCGTTAGCGGTTGCCGCGGGCCCTGAGATGGTGGTGGGTGGCTGCGCGGATGACGGACGAGGGACAGGTCGGGTGGTAGTTGCCACTCGGCTAAACGGAAGCAGCTCGACCCGCGATTGCTGCCAGCCGCAGGCACCCAACCAACATCACAAACAATCAACCGATGGGCGTTGGGTTAGAGACCTTTGAAAATGGAGAGTGACTTCAGCTAGAGCGTCGTTATTGACGGCCGTTGGGCCAGGCCAGCTATTGCAAATCAACGCGTAACCATCGGTGAGACAACAAAAACAAAGCTGAAATCCACTATAAATAAACATCGACAAATATCGGATTACCGAAGTTCAAACTAAATTGACGGTAATGGGGTCCTAAATGGTACCCCAAATAGGCATCTACAGTAATCTTTGAAGAAAACTATGCAAATTAAAATTCAAAAAACAGTATACCGTAATCAAAAAACAAGTACGATTTCTGTTCCACTTTTTGAAAGCTACAGTACTTTTAGTCGCATTTGGCCAAACTACAGTAACACAAAAACCTCAAAAAAACGTAATTTCAACATCAATTTGTTCATTTTGCAGCCAGGGAACCCAGATTATGCAATACCTGCCGACAAGGACATACAAAAAGTGAAAATGAAACACATCCTTGCAGTTTGCAGGTTGCAGCCATCCTAATTACACCTCCAACAAAGCCAATTTGCTCCATAAGTTCATTCCACCTCCAAAAACAGGCTTTCCCCTCCACCCCCACCCTCATCCATCTTTTCGGTATCACAATTTTCATAATTTTCTTACCCCTATAATGCATTTTCGAAAAGGTCGTCAACACGAACATGAAAAGGGGCAATCATCCGGAAAAACGAGTTCTTCCAAATCCCTTGGCGCCAAAAAGTGATGGCGCAATTCGATTATGACGAGTAAAGTGACACGTACCTGCTAAAATGGCTTCAAATTCAACTCTCTTGAGTTTATTTTCTGTTTAACAAAGGAAAAGGGAGCACCAAAAACAGTAGGAAAAACAGATAGATAAAGCTTCGACAGTTAATAATAAACGTGTAAATGTAAAACTTTGAATATTGTGAATTTGTCATTAGATTGGTTAGAACTGTACAAAAGAGCATCAACGGAGGGGATTCCGATGGATAGGAACAGGACGAGGGGGTCAAAATGGAGAAATAGCTTACTCAGAAGCAGGTGGATTGGCTCGAGGGTTAACGCCATGGCTTCGGCGTCGACATGGGCGTCTTCCTGGGTGATGCTGGCGGGCAGATGGAGGACATGGCCGGGGAGAAGCATGGCGGCGCGGCTTGGGAGCCCTTCGGGGACGATGTCATGGGGGTCTTGGGGACAGCGACGGGCGTGGCACCGGTTCGGGACGTGTTGAACTTCGTGGATCGGGGTGTCTTCTGTACGCTGGCGCTTCCGAGACGTACTTTGGTGATGGGTCGACGGGTGGGTGTGGGCGAGCAGCCGAATTTGGATTCATGGAGGAGCTGTTTCTGCTTCAACTGCGTCTTGGAGGCCTTTTCGGCTTCCTTGGCTTCCTCATACTCGCGCATGATCTTCTCGGCACGCTGGAATGGCGTGAGGCCGTTGATCATTGGCAGGTTCTCCTGATTGGAGCACAACTCCTGTAGCTCGGCTTGAGTCTTCGGGATGAGGCTCTTGAGGACCTTCTGACGAGCGAGGCGCTGATTCAGGGTGCCGCCACGGTTGTTGTAGTCCTTGAGGAGGAGCTCGAGCTCGTTCCATTCCGACCAGAGGGAGTGCCATTGATGGAACTTGTCGAAGATGACTTGATGGTCGTCGTAGACCTTCTGTAGGTGGGCGTATTCTTCACGCGCGGCCTGGATGGCGGAGGCGTCCTGGGTGATTGGGTTGAAGATGATCGGCAGGACGTGTTCGTTCTCCTCGACGCCACATTTGGTTCGGAGGTCGTGCACCAGGACCATGAGGTTGTTGTATTCGGTCCGAATCTTCTGGAGCCATTGCTCGTATTCATGATGGGCCCGATTGACGAAGGCTTCGAGGGCTTCCATGTCGGGATCGGAGAAGTTTGTGGCTTCACTGGTGTAATCAGCGCTGAAGATGGTGACTTCCTCGGGGGTTAGGTGGCTCGAGCCCATGACAGCCACTATCCTGAAAGTACTATCATTGAAAAAAAGCTCAAAAAGATAGATAAAACCAACCTCTTGACCTCCTCCATGGATTCAATCGCCTTGGATCGCCTCGAATCCAACATCTTCTCTGCTTCACGCCACTGATGCCTCCACTCAGCCAGGGCCGATGGTGCCGCAATCTTCGTCTCAGCATCTTCCGGCAGCTCCACAGTCCAGCCTAAACGCTCATAGACCTTCTTATACTTGGCCAAAACCTCTAACTGCTCCTCCATTCGCGCCTCTTTGTCGGCCTTCAGCTTCTTGACGCGATCCCGGAACCGCATGACTTTCAGATACATAGAATCCGGCAAACTCGCTGGATCCTCCGCAGGGAAGCACAGTTCCGCCTCTAGGGCTCGCATTTCGGCGGTTGTGGTGTCAAGAGAGCGGCGAACGCGTTGCAGCTGATTTTGTTCAAAGTCGATCTGCAAAATGACACATTTTATATATCCAAAACCACCCAAACCCCACAAAATGACCCACCATTTCCTTGAGACTGTTCACCATGATGGTCTCGGTCGTTTGCAGCCGATCAGTGGCAATATCCTCAGGCAATCCGATTTCGTCCCAAATTTTTGTGAATTCCTCCTTCGCATGTCGTACAGCGGCGAGGACCCGCTGCTCGAAGTCGACAATGGACATTCTGAAGGATTGGGATCCGTTTAGGGACATATTGGGAGGGTGTAGGAGGAGAAATATATATAAAGCGTGTCGTGGCGCGAGTGATGTTTTGATGTGATACCTCAAACTTGGGTAATTAAACCTTTATTCATAAAGAATAAATACATAGAAATGAGTGTCACGGTACAATGAAGCGAATAGGAGGCAAAACGGGGGAAATTAACTGATAACAACGGACTTTTTATATATATTATAGGTGAAAATGGGGGGAAAGTGCGCCTGACAGCCGAGGGCGTAGGCTCAGTGTTTGGCCTTGTGTGACCGAACGCCAGGGGCGGCAAATTTGAGTCTGCGATCTCTCGATCGCTGACTCGTTTAGGGACATATTGGGAGGGTGTAGGAGGAGAAATATATATAAAGCGAGCTCAATGTTGCAAAACAGAAAGCAGAGTGCAGCAATGCCGTCAAAATGGAAATACAAAAGACTCACCGTCGTTGGGACGCCATTGCCGATACTCTTGGTGGTACTTGTTGCCGATGGGGACGTTGATGCGGGTTCCGATGGAGGGAGTACTGCTGCAAGGATCGATAAAAAGTAAACAGCGAACGAGGAAGGAAAGGCTGCGCGACGCGGGCGGTTTCAAAAAATTTGAACGCTGTCCCGCGCGCCTCCGGGGGATCGCCCAAGTTTGGCGGTTGCGGACGCCTCGCCAAGGGCGGGCTGAACGGCTGCCGTCAGCGGTTTCTCGCTTCCAACTTTTTGAAAACCGGTCGAAACCAGCTGCTTCAAGGTCATTCCCTTCCGCGGTCATGGCGATTAGCTTTGTTGAGGGGTATTGCGTGAATTTGGGTTGACAGTTTTTGAGAAATTGGAGGATTGGTCATCAAAATGGTAATAGTCAAATTTTGGTAATTTTCGTTTTTTCAATTATAAAATTTTTACGAGAAATATGGTTTCAGAAAATTCTGTCTTGGGCTCTGAGCTTTTGTCACCAACTTTTTCAATGTGCAGAAAATGTTCTATTCAAAAACACGCACTGACAACTTTTTTTACAAATTCGTCTAATCTGTAAATCACGCCCCTTTTTGATATAAAATTAATCACTTTTTTCTGTCACAAAACTGTTTTATGACCTCATAAGGCGTATCTGATCGCATACTGGTCATCTGCAGGCATCTCCGGCCGAGCTGCCGGCACACAGTCCAGCATGCTAATTGTGTCGCCCGCTTTGCCTGGCATGAACTTGGAAAATCGCAATCGGCAGTTGGACCGTTGTTCAGTTTTGTTTTTTCGAAAGTCTTTTTTCCAAGACGTTCGTTTCTCGTGTCGTGACCATCAGCTTGTTGCATTGAAATTTTGTCCATCTGACCAGAATTCTTCAGTTTCCTTGCCCAACTATCACTTGTTCACCCTGTCTGACAATTTTCGATATGACTATCGTCATCATTGTCTATCTACTTATCAGTTTCTATTGTTCCATCCAAACCCCACCAGTTGACCTCATCCAATCTCGAAAATGTCATGTCCGGGCGTGGCCACGGCAACAACACCCAAGTACGCCATCGTGCACCGCTTTGCCACAGTCGCCCGTTCGATCCGCGTGCCGTAGGCTTCCTACTGCGTTGCGCAACAGCAGCCTTCGCCGTCGTCGATGGCCCCATCGATTCGGTGCCGAAAGGTGTTCCCCCTGTTTTCACTGACCAAAGACCACATCCTGCTGCACCTTGGCCAAACTGCGATTGTTTGACCCGGGCATGCCGTAAATCAGGGCTTCAAGCTCAAGATAATGGCATCTGCTGGAAGCCACTTGCACACATTCCACCGATAGCGACGTACAGTTTGTCGAGTGTCGCGCTGAATACGGTCATGTGGGGTGAGTGCCACATTGACTGCAGGCATGGCGGCTTCCCTTTGATCGACGGCTTCAAGAAAATAAGCGCTTTGGCGAACAGAGGTGGCGACGGCTTTGTCAAAGCTGCGCAGATTAGATACCAGCGGTGCCGTTTGGACGTGCCCGCAGGGTATTTGCAGGCTTTGATCGGGTTTTCATGGCGGCAGATTGGCTTTTGATGTGTTCGGTCAAGGAGTGTCTGGTCAGTTTGAGCTTTGACATGTGGTTGCTGCTGGTTTTACCTTGCTTCTGATGGGCTGCAACACAACCTTCCATTCATAGAAGTCCTCACACCTTTTTCGAAGTCGCCGCGAACATTCCTAAAGTGATAATTCACACCTTTCGTTGCGCCCAATCAACATTTATGAGTGACCCTGCCGCGAACAAACATTCACTCTGAACGGCAATCTTTATCCTCTTCAGTTTCATGCTTTCTGTGCAACTTTGGATCTGCTCAAAAAAGGTCGATCACTGTTATAGAATGATTTGGCATGTCACTTCATTTACTACTTCAGTTGAACCTTTCAATGTTTGATAACCCAGAAGATGAATCCCAGTGGTTCAAATTCTCTGCTTCATTTTCAAATTAAAATTGTGGTTGTTACTGAACAATGCCTGGCTGATGTGCCTCCGATATGACATTCTTTCCTTTTCGTATTCGTTGTCCTTAGTTTTCCCAAGCACCAGAAGTGCTTCGCGAGATAAACTACAAACTTTGTCTCACTGCTTTCTTGTGGAATTTAACGGAAGATCATCGATCCGAGGATACTGTACCCTTCACACAATGTCTTCTATGCCTCTTCCGGACACTGCTTTATCTTCACACCTCTTCCCCATCAAACCCAGATTTTGACACCTTTAAGGGTCCCTAATTAGCATCGATAAGTGGCCCCGTCTTGACAGGCATGCCATCCATTTACCTGGGGACCCCTTTCGGCAACTCCCATCCGACTTGTCGCATACCCTCCGCGCAACTTTTGAGGGGGCTCAGGGCTTGGCCACAACCCTTGCAGACATGCTATGCCCTTCTTACACAATACCGTGAACAAAAGCAGAGTTGTCAAGTCTGTTGACTGAGGGCACTGCGGGATCAACCGGTGCGCCGTCGCGGAAGAGGAGGGCCTTGTTGTTATCGTTGGCA
>KB455487.1:21861-68146 GCA_000341325.1 Panagrellus redivivus | reverse complement strand
TATCCAAAGCGTGTTTACTGAGTAAAAAACTTTGCTAAAAAGGCTTTTGATGTTATTTCGAGGCGTAATAAATACACTACTACGGTAATGGCATTGTATATGTTCATTTTAATATTGAAAAAGCATGCTTTAATGGCAACGTTTGGTTCGCGTGCATGTGCAAATGCATCAATCGCGTTCGTTTAGTGAGATTGTGTGAATAGTGAAAACGCGTGCAGCATGGGGCTTGGCAAAACGTACCCTCTGACAACAGGAGTCACCGGAAACGAAACGCGAGTCCCCCTGGAAAAAGTTTTCGGATTTTTGCGCTCTTTCTTCGGCATTTTCGGGCCTTTATGATTTTTTAAAAATCTAATTCTTTTTCCAATCAAAATCTACGGTGATTAGGCGTCGAATAAGACTGATTGCAGCCGAATTGGTCGAAATCTATTTTTACCTGCCGGTCCCTAGCCATGAAACTACTTCTTTGAGAGAAACAGAAAGATAGAATACAACCTTGATGGAACCGTCATTAATGTTTTGGCATATGCCGATGATGTGAGTCGCGCCATCGCAAAGTATCTGTTATATGGCTTTATACACTGCCACATTTACCTGCAGGTAAAGTATAATTGTGCGCGCAAAACAAAATCCCTTTACGTGCATGTTCGTTGAGTCATCGAAATCTATAAACAAGGGCCAACGTTACGGAAATAATGCAAAAAGGTGGGTTTAAATCATGTTTTTTTTATTTGAAATGATTTTTATTGTTATATTACATAAAAAAAAGCTTTAAAATTGCTTAAAAGTATAACATGAGTTCGCAAAAGCCTAGTGATAGGTATCAAAAATGTTGTTTCTTCCACGTGCTCAAAGCGCTGTCATCGCTACCAGTATTTACCTTTTTTTCGAAGGGATGTTTTGTAGCGCACCTCCATCGAGAGCTATGTGAGCTTGGCCTTCGCGCTCCCATTATTTTTGCGGCTGATGTATGGTACACTTTTGCACCACTATTTCTGTGCACTCCCTTTCCATTGCCGTCATGTTATGAGTCTGCGGTGCAGGCTTCCGAAGGGGAATGGGCGTAGCCAAGCTTTGGTGCAACCCGTATAAAAGCTAGTTCTATATCGCCTGTTTAAAAATAAGCCACAACATAATCTGAGTCAACTGTCATCAAGCCAAATCTGTCTACAAAGATGGCTCTAAACTCGCCCACCACATACTCTCCAATCTTTGACCGTCCTGCCCATCAACGATGCTGCAACTCCGCAAAATCAATCCGCAATGCCACTGATGCCCAATACAGATCTGCTATATTTGGACCTTGGTACTGGTTCGCCGTTTGGACTGGGATGTTGGTTCCTGTTAAAGAAACTTCGAATAAGTTTTTTCTGCTTGTACAATTTCTTCCAAACGCTTTGAGCACAATTATCTTGTTGATTCGAGCTAATTATTTTGTGTTTCAAATGGGTAATGCGCATGTAAGTGAAACTTTGATCAATTTTGCAACAGTAAAGTCTTCTCAACAAAACGTTTTTAGGCGTTAACACTAGAATGGGCCAAACTACAAGTCATATTTTTCACTGCCCTACATGGATTTATCAGCTGTGCCATTCTGACTACATTTAAGCGTGGTCGATTTGTCGAAAAAATGGTTCAGTACATGCGAAATGCGTCCTTGAATAGGGTAAGTAAAGTTCAGTTTTGCATTTTTTTTCGAAAAGTGTATGAATGGTATCAAAATTTGAACCACCAACTTTCCGTAAAAATGAAAATTCTACTCTTAAGGGGGAGCCGTCATTTAACAACTATTATTTGCTCTATTTCAGATGAGTAAAGCTCCAATCCAAGCTTTCTTCAGCAAGATTATCGTTGTTTTAATACTTGTTATCCCAGTCTTAATCTATGTCATGCAAGTTTGGCTAACATTTAACGACACTTTTTCTTTTTTAAGCACTCCAGAGGGTTGGCAGAATGCATCTGCAGAGGCTAAAAATGGTTATAGGTAAGATTTTTGGAGTTTGAAGGTGTTTTTCTAACTAAGTAATAATGTTTAGGTTGTCTTTGGCAATCAACATAGTCGATTCTATTCTCGTTATTTGGGGCACTATCCCCAGCGCTGCCGTCCTAATTCTGTACTTGCTTGCTAATGCGACTGTTTGTCGAGAGTATCGATATTTCCGGAAAGAGTTCAAAGCCCATGTAAAAGATGGTACTATTACGGTATGCAAATAAGAAATATTGGTTTCAAAAAGTGTCAAATTTCAGCAATTACATATCATAAAATCCTTCCAATCACAATTGATTGATTTCCTAACCGCTGCATGCTACTTGAACAATGTAGCTAATGGCATTTTAAACATAACTTTCATGGCTGGGCTCATGTGCCAGATCGCGTCCCAATACGCTTTGCATTCCTACTCAAGCGAACTGACACCCATCCAATTAGCTTGGTTTAGCTTTGCATTGGCGCAATCCATCGCATTCCTTGTTTATTCGATGCGACGGCCCGGGTTGTTGCAGAATGAAGTGAGCAAATGACAACTACAGTACCGAAAATCAAACATAAACCATCTTTCAGTTGACAAAAACAACATATCTGGTCATGTTAGATCAAGGCATCTGGCAAAAGTCCGACGACGCCCTCGTCAAGCGAATCGCAAAGAACATTGCAGCCAGACTGAAATCAGTCGATTACACTGTTAAGGGCGCGTTCTCCAGCAAGGCTGCCAATACCGTTTTTATTGCGGTTATGATTATAATTCCATTTTTTGTTAACATTTTAGCCGGGTATAAACCAATCAGTGAGCCAACTAATAGCACTTCTCATTAAAAAATTTGGCCTTTTTACATTTTAACCAACGAAAAAAGCACAATAAAATTTAATAATAATTTTACTGGCAAAACACATTCCGTAAAAATCCAGAAATTTTAAAGTATTTTTACTGTATTTTTGGTACGTATGCATTTCATCAGAAATAGTTTACTTATCTTAATCATTTTTGTTATTTGCTTATTTGGGGATAGAATAATCAAATGGAATTTGAAATTGTCAATATTTTAGAGAGAGTCTTTTGTTTTTACGGGTTTTCTAATTCTTTGTGCACGTTGTTGATAAAAAATGGATACTCAATTGAGTACGACTTTTTTTAAATCAAATAAGGAGCCGTATTTGGTTCCAACCACTTTACATAAATTAAAACAACCTATTTATCAACCTATACTAAAAAAAATTACATTCACCGACCAGTTTTTTACATGTATTCATACGCACGTGTTAAGAAATAATTGAGGTCTAACAAATACAATGTATTCTCTTTTCGATTTAACATGTATGAACTACAAAAAATTTTCAACTGCACATTACATACACTTATCATACGATTAAACTAACCTTTGACACCTGTATTGCATGTACCATGTGTTTTCAATTTGAAATAAGTCCACTTAAGTTACGTCTTTTGCCGAGTACAACCATGCGACTGTTTTCATTTATTTTGAAATTGTACTTTAAAGTGAAATTATAACGAGCAAGGACCAGAAATTTGAGGGACAAGAAGTCTGCTCGTAAACAGTTGTGACCACTTGGTCATGTCAACACAGTTTGGTATTTATCTGGACTTCCTTATTCTAACGCAATCAAAAAAACTTGGCGCTTTTAAATATTATCTTCTAAATCAGTCCATTTGGTCACAAGTTAGTGAAATCGGTCTAATTTTGACACTTCCGATATTTTTTAAAAACTACTTGGGTGGTTTTGCGGTACTGTTTACTCTTACTTTTATGCTAATTCAATTTACAGTAATCCATTTTAGGGTGGCCATGTGTTGCGAAAAACAGGATCCTTCGAGCTTACCGTTTGCGCGACAATATTCATTTTCTGTTCATTCATCAATACATATAATGGCGTCATACTTTCCATGATTAACAGATTCTTTTTTGTTTTTATGCCGGATAAAAAGCCTTTAATGACCAACAAGTTTATGTTACTCGGTATCGTGATATTCCATATAATTATCTATGCTTCCTTTGCCCATGTCATTATCGAGGCTACCAGTGATGCTGAAACAACCCGTCAATTAGCCCATATTGAAGCTAATGGTGACCTTGATCGACACTTCAGTGAAGCGACGTTTATTTACATCAGCGAAAATGGAGGTCAAACACGACTCATTCTTAAAATTATCTTTTTTGCCATCCTTGTCATGGTCATAATCTTACTGGCATGCACTTTATTCTTCCTTTGGAACGTGGTTCATCATACAAAAGCCGCTGAAATCAGCACGAAAGTGGCCAGATCTTTGCTATTAGTTGTATTCCTGCAAACTGGATTATGCACTTTTATGGTTATATTGCCCATGTTGGTCAGTTTGCTTATTTGGGGATGGGATCTGCGCTTTGAATTTGACTTTATTAATGGAATTGAGAAAATATTGTGCTGCCACGGCTTTGCCAACACGTTATGCACAATGTTTTGCGTCGTTCCTTACCGACGACGCGTATTTGAACATTTTGGAATTACCCGAAATAGAAAAAGTGTTGCGACGATCCGAGTAGGGCACCTGCAAAGTATGAGAATATAGATAAGTAATCAGCGATCATGACTGGCAAGCTTTTGACTTTTTCTGTTTCGTTTGTCGATAAAACTTTAACTTGAAACTTGCATTGTAAAATTCTTGTTCTGCCATACGTTTACAATCTATATATTATGCATGCAAACAGAATACATTATGCCACTTTTTCAATTAAAAGATCAAACAGAGAAATTTCATTCACGTGATTTTCATCAACGTCAGTAAAATAACAAATTTGTTTAGCCAAATGAAAGAATAGAATTTTTCCGCGAAACTAATTTAATGTTTTTGATGCACATCGACATCTACAATAGTTTTGTATCTGTCTCCAATTTAAGTTTAAATGTCCAAAACAAGGTAACAAATTTTATTTGGCATCATAACACGAACTCCATCTAGCCTGCCCTCAAACAATCATCAATTGCCACGCTCTTAACATCAAATTTTGACATCTGCAAAAAGTACTAACTTTGATCTGTTTAAACTAAACCTGTCACACACAAAAAAGGAAGATTAATTACTTTTTAGAAGCCAAATTTCACCTGGGAAGGGCACCTGAAATTTCAAGGTAGTTTTCATTACTGTACAGTAGTCTGGTTAAACGTAAGCAGTTGGGTTCACTAAGTTAGTCATAAATTTTTTGATAAACGTAAGGTGTTTTAAATATTTTTGGTTTTCTGTTAGTTTCGGAAATGTCGTTTTACGAGAATACTACCACAACCGCCACGGTTACAATGAAAACCTATTCGATGACCCAATCGATTGCTTTCCTATGTTTAGGAACATTTAGTGTTATGCTTGGCGTCTTTTTGGATTACATTATTCTAACGCAATCACGGAAACTTGGCGCGTTTAAGTACTACCTGTTAAACCAATGCGTTTGGTCACAGATTTCTGAATCGAGTTTAATTTTGGTGCTTCCTGTCATGTTTAAGGATTACCTGGGAGGGTATATGGTACTGTAAACACACAGTTTGGCGTTAATAATGTTAATTGGCAAATTTCAGGCCGGTCCTTTGATGCGACAAACAGGATCCTACGAATTTTCAGTGTTTTCAACCATTTTTGTATTTTGTTCATTCATCGGAGCGTACAATGGTGCCAGCCTTTCCATGATTAACCGATTTGTATTTGTTTTTCTGCCTGATAGACGTGGTTTAATGAACAATAAGGGGGTCATCTTCGGCATTGCTATGTTTCATATGGCTATTTTTGTTGCTTTTGCATACGTTATCATCATGGCATCAAGCAATTATGAAACGACCCGTCTTAAAGCACACTCTGAAGCCGACGGCATTCTCGATAAATTTTTTAACGAGCCAACATTCATTTATATTAGTGAAAATAATGGCGAAACACGAATGTTTTTGAAATTTATTTTCTTCGCTATTCTTATTTTGGTTGTTATCTTGATCGGATGCACTTTATTCTTTCTACGGAACGTGTTTTATCAAACAAAAGCGGCCGATATGACATCAAAAATGGCAAAACCGCTATTGTTAGTTGCATTTCTGCAAGCTGTACTATGCACTATCATGGTCATCGTTCCGTTTTTGCTTGCTTTGTATATTTGGGGCTGGAATCCGAAATTTCGAATCGACATTGTCACTATTATCGAACAAGTTTTATGTTTTCATGGTCTTGCTAACACTTTGTGTACATTAATTTTTGTTGGGCCGCATCGGCGTTACATTTTGAGGCAGTTTGGGTGGAGAGGTTCGAAAAAAAGCTTTTCGATGGCCAGAATCGGAAATTCTAAAACTTCTAAAGGAACTGTTAACAGAATAAGTAAATAAATACGCTTATAACTTTGTAATCTTGATGTTTTGCGTCGCTTTTCAACGTTTCAAGTGAAAGAATGGAAAATGTAAATCTTTGGCAAAACGCGCGCAATGAAAATCGTGTCCGTTGGGAGGTCCCATGCGTCGCGGACCCAGACGCCTGCGGCAAGTTCAATGGCCCGAAATGTTTGCCATTGTGCTGCATTGATTGCATTTTAACCAGCTGATACCCATTATCGTTATATTGAATATGCTTTTTCAACCATCCGTCCCGCAATGCGCCTTTGTCGCCTTGGTTGGGGTCGTTTTCTATTGGACCTTGAAGTGAGTCATCTAAACACATTGAAACAGCTTTCTAACATTGCAATGCATGTTTATATATAATTTACAGTCCACTCTCCATCATAATATACATAGCAGCAGTAATATTTGGCTTCTGGTCGGCCCCAAAGATAGTAACATCGTCAAATCTGAAAATTCTCCAAGAAGCCGTGATTTTCTCATTTTCTCTCGACAAGTCAGAGAATTCAACAGAACCTGCCCCGGTAAAGCCGCTTCCAGCACCACCACGACGGAGTAGAGCTTCGTCAATACGATCTAGTACATCGGCAGCTTCTTCTGGGCCACCATGGGAAGCTTTGAAAATTTCGGTTCGGGTCAACGATGCGATGGAGGAAGTTGTCGCTACAATTATTGAAAATTATATAAATTTGTGGTACAAGACGGATATAAGTGCGGATAATGCGTTTGTAGGGGAGATACAGTGAGTTTGAAGAATGTGTTTTGCAATAACGTGAGCTTGTTGTAGATATCAGATAAGGCACGCAGCTTCAGTGATTCTGAAAAATTCAAAAGATTTTGACTTTGCTGGTTTCATTTTGGAGGATATTGCGCCACTGGTATTGGTACATGTGGATAGAATTTTGCAGGAGATTCGGAAACATCATAAACAGGTGGGATTTTGGGTTAAAATGGCTGGTTACTGTAATCGAGCAAATTTATTGCGATTTTGTAGAATCTACCACCTCCATTGTTGGAAATCCAGCTCCTCGACGCCATGCCTGACCTTCATTTCGCCATGACATCAAGAGAAAATGAATCTGACTACCTTCGTGCCGTTGCTGACTTCCTTGTAGATAAGCTTATTGATCCGTCTCGAGTTGGAGGACGGCCGGATGACGATGTTGAGTTGCCGACGCCGGGGATCAATAAAAAGGCTGTAAGACTACTAATCAAACCGTTTTTTAACAAGTCACAGTAATCTGTCTTCTTTAGCGCCCCTGGCCATCCCTCTGTGTCCGTCACATCCTACGTGAAATAGTGACATCCTCTATTCTCGTTCCAATTCTCGACTTTTTCGCCAATCCTGACACCTTGAATTCTCTCATCCTCGCACTACTGGAACCACAAAATGACATGGAATCCATCCCGTTGATCGAAATTCCGCCATCTGAGAAGACTAACTTCCTTGCTAAACTGACGGAAAGTACACCGAAACTCGTTCCGGACTCGCTTCTCAGCCTGAAATTAATTGATATTGTGAAGGATCCTAAGCTGTTACATCGCTTCTACGTGTACTTGCATGATATTCGGGGGCCGGCGCATTTTTTGGACTGCTTTTTACAGGCGCATGACTTGCATAATGATGTTCAGACTTGCGAGGTACGCTTTTTTGGTACTTGTTTTGTAGAAAAGTTGGAAAATGAGATTTCAGACTGCCTCATCAAGCTTCGAAGAAGTCCATTCAGACGCCTGGCAACTCTACTCCGACTATATCCACGATTCGGCCCCACATCACATCCGCTTCGAAGATTCCTCAATCCCGGAAGACTTCCATCGCGCTGTCGATGCCAAAGACCCGAATTTGATGAAAAAAGTAACAGAAGCCGTCTACAAGGATCTGTATAACCGTCTAAACTACCCGTACGTCGTTCCATTCTGCCAAAGTGAATGCTATCTGGGCTATTTGTGCGGGGCGCCCCCAGATGTCGTCGAACTTGTCCGTCCTGCCGATGATGAAGCCGACAAACGGATGCAGCCCCCACCGCCGAGTAGCTTTTCACTGTCGCAGTTCCGGAATCGCCTTTTCCAGGCGTTTACAAACGGGGTTTCTTTTGAAAATGGCGATGAAGCAGAAGTTGCTGATGAATTTGATGCCGACGGCAATGAAATGGGTCCTCATGGCGTCATGTTCGATGTTAATGAAGAAATTGGGTATGATGCCACTGATGAGGATGTATTCTCGGGAGATGGCTTTATTGAGGATTCACAAATTGCGTTGTTTGATACTGGATTGAATTTGAATAAGTGGATTATCACTGTGCCAAGGATTGAGCCACGAAAGGATCCAATTGGTAGGGGTACTGTAGTTTTGCGGCAATTTTGAACTTTTGGTTTTTAGATGGTCGCATTTTCTATGTCTACATCCTTCAAATGGAGCGTCTTGACCTATACACCAATGGCACCATCGGAACAAGCTCCTCCAGCGAATCTGGGTCCTATGATGAGCTCCAGACCACCTGGACTCTCGCCCGTAAATACGAAGAATTCTACACCCTGGAGCAACAACTAATCCGATTCCATGGTCCGGCGACGAAATTAGGGACGTTACCGGATCGGAACATCTTCCAGCCGAAAAATCGGGCCTTTATGGATACGCAGAGACAAGTTTTTGAGAGTTTCGTCCAGGCCCTTTGCTTAGAGCCAAATTTGAAGCGATCTGATTTGCTTTACGCGTTTTTGACGAATGACGCCGAACTGCGGGAAGGATTTGATCCAACGCAACTGAATCCGATCCATGCGATGAGGCGCGTCCCGAGTAAGCTTCAAAGAGAAAGAGGGCAGAATCTGAAGCCGTATTTGTTGAATGTGCTGGCTAATGTCCTCGCGCCGACGACCTATTCGGCAGAAGCACCGAGTCCAGCAGAAGAAGCTGCAGCGAGTGCATCTGAAACTTCGAGTTTGCAGTCATTTTTGCCGCATTCAGCGAGTCCGGAATGCGATCCGCCAGGGTATTCGAGTAAGATTGCGTTGGATAACTTGGAATTGTCGAGACGGAAAATCCTTAATGAAGACAATTCACCATCATTAAAGACTCCATCAGATGACTTTAATCGGACGCCGATAGACGCCGCGATGTTCTTTATGGTGAGAATCGCCGGAATGGCGTCAGATTGGTATCTTGCCACTGTCAACCTTCTCGCTAATCTTATCAATCTCGCATTCAATGCCTATGTCAAGTACCATCTCGGCCGGCTTCTGAATCGCCTCATCGACGAAGAATGCCTTCTAACCATCGTCCAACAATTGCAAACTTTTTTCACAACATCAGCCTATTCAAGGATCGTCCCAAGTGACGAAGAAAAGAAGCTCCGAGCAGAATTGACCCAACGCAGACTCGACGCCTTCCTCGCTGACAATCTGCCCGCCGCCATCACCAACTTCATCGACGAAAAGCAGATCCGTGCCATCGGCAAAGACGTAATCACAGCGATGCAACTTCCCAGAATGAACAAACAACTATGCCTAGTGCTATTAGATGCCATCATGCTGAAGGTCAAAAGCTCATGTCAAATTGAAGTTTTTGATTTTGCTGATACAGTATCCCCAAATGCTTGTAATTAATTGAAATAATGTATTTATATCCACTTTGAAAAACAAATGCTAATACTCAATAAAGACGAATACGAAAATGTACAGTATGATCATCCGAAGTCAGTATTGGTGACTTTGATGGCGCCGGTTGACCTTTGCTTCAATACTGAAAAGTTAAAATAAGCAAAGTTTTGAGTGTTTTGTTGTCGACTCACATTAAATCCGCGCTCGGTACAAAATCCTTAACCGGTTTGTTGGCACAGACAAAATGCAGCTTCCTTTCGCAATCCACTTCGCGCCATTCTTCGGTGCGAGCGTCAACCATGGTGCAGTAGTGCTTTTCGTGCTTGAAATCCTTGGGCCAGTAACGCATTTCAGATCCATCTTCATTCGAGAAACCCTGGCGAGAGTAGTAAGCAGCAGTCACGCCGATGTAGTAGCTGTTGATGTGGGGGTAGTTTCGGCGGATCCAATCTGGAAATGGATGTTTTGAACTTTTTATATATAAAAAAGTGCCAAAATCTGCGAAAATGAAAAAGTTAAACTTACCACTGAGATAAAAGTTATGCGGCTGGGTCGGAACCGAAGCCACAAAGAGCTTCCTGTGGAATTTGGATTTACAATGGCTCATAGCCTGGTGAAAGGTCACCGGCTTGTCAACGACGATGAAACATTGACGTGAATCTGCTGTGTACATGCCATTGAGGTCTTCACAGCTTACAGGTTTGGGTTGTGGATGCCAGTATATCCCAGCTGCGATTGTGGTAACGATGAGGGCCCAGCCAAACATGTTCGGGCGCAGCATCTTGATGGAATTTAGACAGCTTTTTGGGGTGATCGGGGAGAGGATGATTACTTGCGTGGGCGGTTGGCTGGTCGAATGAGGAAGGCGGGCCAAAGGTGTCAAAGTGTCCCTCTCGCTCCCATTCGGGCTCTCTTGTTTGGTCACCGGCTGTATTGATTGATTTTCACATCAAAAACGATGACAACTTTCAAATTGACAAAATTGTAAAGCTACAGTACCCCAATGTTGAAGACAAAAGTTAAATCATGACAAATTTATTCCACTTTCGTCACAACAGAATCAATCACTCATCACAGTCAGACATATACAATGTTAAAATCACTCCCTATTATACAGTTTCCACACAAGGTCGTATACAGTGTCGGCTCGCTTGGTGCAGACGAACGACTTCTTGTGACGGCACACCCCCTCGAACCAACGGCGATCCTCCGATTTGATGTACGCGCATGAACCGTCTTCCATGTCGAAGCCTGGGGGCTTGAAATTGACGTCGGTGTTATCCTGCCACATGTAGTTGTCGCACGCGTACTTGTTGAGACCGATGTAGTAGTACTTGATGGATGGGAAGACCATGCGGATGTGGTCTGAAATTTTGGATTTCACGTGATGACTATGTATAAAAACGTCAAAAACCGACGATTGAGAGCGCTGGCATCGCCGTCGTTGTGGATCGAGGCCAAATGTCCGACGAATTTCGCCTTGCAGTAAGCTTCGGCATCATGGAAGGTCATTTCCTGGGGGATCGGGATGAAACATTGGCGCGTGTAGTCGGAGACCCATCCATTGTTGTAGCCACAGCTCGGTCTAGAGGCACGGTAAAAGCAGTAACCAAAAGTACAGAGAACGATGAGGACCGCTGTCCAATTGATCTTTTTCAGTAGTGAAGCAGTATCGTTATTGTGAACGGCGGGCGGTTTGTTGCGTCTTGCCATAATGGAGGTAATGTACAAAAGGGTTAGAAAGACTGGATGGTAGTCACGTCGCAGCTTTGGAGTCGATCAAAAAACAATGACCACTTGCCGCGGCGGAGGGATGGATTGACTGAACGGGGCTCGGAAAGTTGGAGTAAACAGCGCGTGAGGTCCACTCTCGCGCTTGATCGGGTCATGTTTTGCAAAATGATGATTGCATTGATCGGGTCGTCCTGGCCATTTTGTCTCTTTTTGCAATAAAATATCATTCAGTTTTTGAAATTCGTTTACTTACACGATACACACTTGCTAAACAGTTAAATTCAAACACTGCAAACAAAACATGCTTTAGTGAAACAATCGATTTCATACCATTTGGCACTCTCCATGTCGACAGTCGTGCATTTGCCAGTTTCAAGTTTGGATCCAAAGTTCGTATAATCCAGCTGAGTGCCATCTTGCCACATCTCTTTATTGTCGTGCACGGTGGCTAATCCAATGTAGTACTGATCGACGTATGGGAAAAGTTCACGCGAAAAGTCTGAAAAAGCATATTGTAATTAGCCATGTTTTGCCGGAATGGTTCAACATACCGGCGACATACAAGTTGTCGAAACCGCTGTGAATTGAAGCCAGATGGCCGCCAAACTTGGCTTCACAAAGAAGTTCAGCCTGGATGAACGTTTTCTCTTCGTTGACATGGATGAAGCACTGGTCCGTCGATCTTGACTTGATTCCGCCCAACTTGGCACAGTCCGCTGCTGAAGTAGAACGGCTGCCAAAGGCACTCAACGAGATGGCGATGATGACAACGACGAAGGCAAAACCAAAGATGACTTTGGCTATCTTCCGATGAACATCGGAAAACGTTGACTCGTCGGCATCAGCGCGAACAGGATCCATCGTCGGTGTCGTTTTCAAAAGTGATGACAACATCAAAAAAGCACTTGACACGCAGGGTACCTGTGAACCCCAGGTGGTCTAGTGTTGTTTCAATGGACTAGTATGGCTCACGGTTTTCTTGCAAGCTGTGTTGGAATAAGGTTAATCGTGCATTAGAGAGTTGTAGTTGAAGTCTGTATAATCCACCGGCGTGCCATCTTGCCAAGCGTCACGATTACCCTCTAGTCTGGTCAATCCGATGTAATACTGATCAATGGAGAGGAAGATCTGTCGAGCAAAGTCTGTAAACCGTCAATTAAACACGGCTTTTATAAAAGTTTTACATACCGGCAACATACAAGTTGTCGAAAGCACTGTGAACTGACGTTAGATGCCCTTTAAAGTTGAATTCGCAATAAAGTTCCGCCTGAATGAACGTTTTTGTTTCATTGACATGGATAAAGCATTGCCCGGTCGAGTGTGATTTGACACCGTTCAAGTCGGTACAGGCTGCCGAAGAGATGGTGGGTGAAGGCGTTGTCGGCTCGGGACCATAAGTTGAAACATCATTGTTGAAGAAGCGAATGGCGACGGCATTGGTGGATGTGACGATACTAATGGCGAATACAAAAGCGAGAAGGAACCTTGTCATATTGGAAGTGACGTCGAAGTGTGATTTTTGGAGTGTTTTGCATCACTTTTATAGCAACTCGTGAAAAGGCACACCCTTAAGCTTATCAGTGGCAAAATCACCTTACGGCTGACTCATAGATTCACTTCGGTATGAACAATGAATGATAGAGCAAGGGTCAGCGATTGAACCATTTTACAGGCAAGTCCATCTGTTATCTGTGATGAAGGTGAGAGTGTTGTCATCCGGAATTTCCAAGGTGTGGTTTATTCATTGGATCAAGACACAAATTTCTTTTGCACTTTTTTTATTTGTTTTTCTAGGCTTTCTTCATTAACGGCCCACGTGGGAATTCTTTTGAACTTTACAGCGCCATTTAAAAGTTTTAAAGTTCTCCCAAAGATCTTTGTTCCTTGTACGTTGTGCCAAAGAAAAAAAACTTTGGTGTGAAAAAATTTAAAGTAATCTCATAATTATATAATAACACAGCGGGACCGTATTCAGGGGAGGGCAATGCCCCCTCCCCCCCATATGGAATTTTTGCCAAAATGGGTAAGGCATTGGGATATGGCAAATTTTGGCGGTTTTAGCAAAAAAGTGCCCTTTGGTCCCTCAATTGAATTTTTCGAAAACTGGACACTGAAAAATCACCCTTTGGTTCCTCCCTTACAACGGCCCTGGAATATAAGTAACGTTTATCGTTTCGAAGAATCCTGAGAATAAATTTTTAGCGAATTTGTTCCTGGTGGTTTATAATCCAAAATCTCTGGTCTGTGTGCTTTGAAAAAATACAGGCGTGTTTAAACTTAAACATAGCACTTAAATAATAATTATGGCATATATTTCAAAGGGTTCCACATTTTACCAGTTTATTTCATAATCAAGCAAAATGCCTGGATATACTTGTGATAAAGTTGAACCTTATTTCCTTCATAAATCTGTTTACATGTTCCCTTTTGGTTGCGTTTCTCTAGCTGTGGGACTTTTCTTGGATTATTTGATAATTAAAAAATCAAAGGATCTTGGTTCATTTAAATATTATATTTTATATCAATCAATTTGGGCGCAATTGTACGAATTTTGTGTAATTGTAAATTCGCCGGTGTTTTTTAACAACTGTTTGGCCGGGCTTACGGTTTGTTTGTCAAAGGTTCTATCTAACTGTTATTGTAAAATTTTTAGAGCGGATTTTTAATACAGCAAGTAGCATCTTATCATCTAACCATCATAATAGCAATAGTTGTGTTTTCAATGTTGGCAAACACGTATTTTGGTGTTATTTTGTGCATGGTTAATCGCTTCTTATTCGCATACTGCCCCGAAAAACGTGTATACATGGAGAACAAGTATACCTTGGCATTCATTGTACTAATACATTTTGTCATGTACGCAGTTATCTCATTTGCATTCGCGTACAATTCAACGGATACCGAAACTACAAGGCTAATTGCATTTAATGAAACCGGCACCAGCTTGATTAAGTATTTTAATGAACCTTCATTTTATTATAATGGTGATAATGGAGGGAAAACGCGGCTGTTTGCAAAAATTGCATTTTTCATGATCGTCGGTGCATTTATCCCGTTCATTGCGGTCATCATTGTATTTGTAGTCCATGTTCGAAAGTATACAAAGTTGCACAGCCGTCATGCGACAATAGCAAGATCTCTGATGATAGTTGTCACCGTCCAAGCGGTATTGTGTATCGTCATGTTATTATTTCCGATATCAGTTCTTACTGCAACTTGGGGATGGAATATTGAGTATAATTTTGATGCTTTGAATTCTGTTGTTGTGTTGTTAACTTTGCACGGTTTTTTTGATACTTCCTGTACTTTGTATTGTGTCGCACCGTATCGCCGTTTTATTAAATCTCATTTTAAACGGAACAAAATTCGGATTACTGTAGCTTTCAGCAATTTTCGAAGCAAGTAGTTCCTTTTTTAAGAAAAGTATAAAAAAATAAAGCTGTTTTTGTGGTTAACACTATTCGGTGATGATTAATTGTGTTTTTGCGCTCTGCTTACGGAAAAACCTCAAAAATGTCCGCGATCTGTCGATCGCGGATCTCAAACTTCCTGCCGCTGGCATTCGTGCACACAACGCCAAGGGTTAGGCCACTCCACCGATGGCTCCGATCAGCCGTTGTTATATGTTTTTTATTCCATTTGAATAAAGGTTTTATTACCCAAGTTTGAGGCTTGAGAGTAACACATCATCACCGTCCGGACAAAAAGATTATCTGTTTAGCATGATTAAACTTTTGTACTTCGGCGAAGAAAATTACATCTTAAGACCGCAATAAACAACACAATTACGTTACACAGACAGATAAAAAATGTCTGGGTAACCAGTTAATAACATGCATGGTTATCATAGTAAAGTGAAATAGACAGGTGTAAATGGACTCAAGCATCATACTATTATAAAAAGTGGTTTTGGTGTCCGAAAAATATTTCGTAATCAGCCTGCCCGAACTGCATCAAATCGCCGTTGCTTCTCCGCCCCACATCACGCTTCACGTGAAAAGGGCTGTAGTATGAATCTAAGGCTACTGTAGAACGTGCAGGAAGTTTCAAAATTCGGAAACTGCTCTTAACTAAATTGGTTTTAAAAAACTTGCCACGCAACTATATATCATGTAAAGCAGCTGTTAACAGGGATGTGAATTTGAAATGAGTTTTATGTCTAGTAAAAGAAAGCAGCTGTGACAAAAAAGAAACGTTGCACTAAAGTATCATTTATTTCTCGGGGTTTTACGTTTGACCGATTTGTTTTCATATATAAACGAAACGTTTGTGATAAAGTTAAACTTTATTTTGGTGTTTAATTGTATGTTCACCAGTGTTTTTTTAACATTTGCTTGACTGGGATTACGGTATGTTTGATTATTTATATTTATAAAAAAAACTTTAATTAGTGTTACTCTGAAGCCAAAAAAGAACATTGTTTTGACATTCTAAATACTCTGTCTAAAAGTGCTACAGAGCCTCAGTGGCCGAGATATGTGCCGAAAAGGCAAATTCCTTCAAATCGGTGATTTGGATACCCCCTCTCCCCTCAAACATTGACATTTGTTACAATCATTCATAAATGTCAGATTTTTTAATAAGCGATAAATGTAAAACGCAAAAGTTTTAATAAAAATTATATCAAAGGTGTAAAAAATGTTGTCGTTAATTCATCGCAACAAGGAAAGGTGCAAAACTTTTTACAGGCTAAACCGACGGATTTTTCATCAGTTTAGCTTTACAAATTCTGAAAAGTGCAATTTACCATAATTGTAACTTTTTTAGTGCAGGTTGTTAATGATACATTTTCAATGTCTGCATTTTTAAAGGGAGCTTGTACAAAAATGCCGGTTGTCGACGCGCTACTTAAAAAACTACCTAACCGGTGAGAATTCATTAGTAAACACTTTGCGGAAACGTACATAGTTAACGAAACTGCTGTATTTTGTCTTAAGAATGAATACCCATTCTTGCACTTTAGTAAAACCTTATTTTTTTAACAGGCATGTGTATACAGCCCCTTTCGGTGTTGTCAGTTTAACAATAGGACTGTTTTTGGACTTTTTAATCATAACACAGTCAAAAAGTCTCGGCACATTCAAATATTACATCTTAAATCAAGCTATTTGGGCACAATTATATGAACTTATTCTTATTGTTACTTCGCCTGTGTTTTTCGGCAACTGTTTAGCTGGTTACGTTGTATGTACTTCTGGGCAATTTTACATTTACAATATAATGTTACTCAATTTTAGGATAACTATTTGTTGTATCACGTTCAGTCGTACTACTTTACTGCAACGGCCGTTGTTGTTTCGTTTTCAGTACTTGGAAATGTCTATCTCGGTGTGATTTTATGTATGGTCAATCGATTCTTGTTCATGTTTAGCCCTAACAAACGGGTTTACATGGACAACAAATACACTTTGACGTTGATTGTGTTATTCCATTTTGCTACATACACTATTCATGTTGTTGCTACCGGGCTTTCAACCACAGATCCACTCACCTCACGTCAATTAGCAATAAACGAAACTGGCGAAACACTTATTGTTTATTTTAATGAACCATCTTTCCTTTACGTAGGTAATGATGGTGGAAAGACACGTTGGCTCATACAAATTTTAGTAATAATGGTAGCGATTACTGTTGTCCCCTTCACTTTTGGCATCGTGGTGTTTCTGATTCACGTAATTCGATATGCAAAAACACGAACCGTAAAAGCTAATATAGCCACCTCACTCGTAATAATGGCACTGTTTCAAAGTTTAGTCTGCGTAGTGTTTTTACTCTTTCCAATTACTGGCATTACAGTAATTTGGGGATGGAATATTGAAACCGAATTCGATTTTACAAATCATTTCATTATTCTGTTGACTTCGCATGGGTATGTCAGTTCAATTTGTACTATTTATTTTGTTGCGCCGTATCGGAGGTTTATTGTTACTCTTTTTCGGCGTAACAATGTTGTTAGGGTTTTTTCAATTTGCATTGCTTTCACCTTTCTTCGACAGTGAACACATACTGTCATGTTCCACTACTGAAAACGTGGCATCCATAAAAGTTAAAAACATCAGTCTGAATTGTGAAAATAAAGTTGTGTAACTTGATGTACGCTACTAATGTCACCATTGACGACTGTTTCCGTTTTTTTAGTTTTAGACCACATTTTTTTACAATTACAATTGTGCAAATTTTATGACAAAAGGGGTAAAGAAAATAATTGTAAGATTAAGGTTACAAATAACAGTACTAGGATTACGTTATGCAGACAGTAGAAAAAGCGTTTCGGTATCCAGCCGTTTTCCCAATTGATATTACTATTGCTTAAACATGACAACATATAGCTGCCCTAAATTACCGTTGTATGTGTATATTTTTATAATATATAAATTCTGAACCATTTTTGCAGAAGTACGTAAGTATGTAAACGACTTAGACAGTAATAATATTTAGTGCCTCCCACAAAAACTCACTGGTTTAGAGAAACTTTTTTATAGTTGAACAGGTGTGCCAACAGGTGGCGCGCAACTACTATGTTACAGAGATGATGATTCCGGTAACCCCAGACTGTTATCAAAAAGCTTATTTTTCATTAAAATCGGCACTTTTATTCTTTTTACGGTAATCGTGTTATTTGTTATTGACGTAAAAAAAATTACAAAATCCAACGTGCGTCATGCAAAAACGGCGCGGTCTCTGACGATTGTAGGCGCTGTTCAGGCTGCACTGTGCATCGTTATGTTATTATTTCCGATATCAGTGGTTACGGCGACATGGGGATGGAATATTATGTACAATTTTGATGCCTTGAACCACGTTATTATCCTGCAAGCTATTCACGGCTTTCTGGATACGACGTGTACGACGTACTGTGTCGTTCGATGTCGACGTTTCAGTAAATCTCTTTACTACATAATTTTGAGCAACTTTAGAACTTCTTAACTCCTTCTTTAAGTAAAATGTGAAAACAATAAAGCTGATTTTGTAGTGATATGAATACGGTTCGGTGATCATTATTTGTCTTTGCACTCTGTATAATCCAAATAAAGATGCCTACATAAATTTTATTGAACTATACTCATGAAAAAATGCGTGAATAATACTTTGCAAAGTATTTTGCTTGTCATACTTATAGAAGTTGTTTAACTAATCAAGAAAGATAGAATCCTTTAAATATTGAATCTTATTAAAATCCTTAAAACAGTAAATCTTATTAGAAGTGTCTTATTATCTTATTAGTAATATGTTTGAAACGCTTCCCAGAAAAAAAACATCCAAAAGAAAGGAAAAATGAATCCCAGAGAAAAAAAATTGTATATCCCTGCCGAAGTTAGTAAAATCTTGTTAGCTGAGAATGATGGTGGTTCCCTGAGGGTTAGAACGTAGTTGTACGATCATAATCAAAGGCTCAAAAAAATGTTTTTTTAGATGTCTGTGAGCATGAAGCAAGACTAAAAAACAGTTTGTTCAGCGTTTGCGGAAAAGAAAAGTTTTGCACCACGGTGCATGTAATAATGAGGTAGTAGAAAAGTAACTGTAAACTAAAAGGTTATATAAATTTTAGAAAGCTAAAAATGAAAAGTTAGTCGTCAAATGACGTGAAGGTTTTGGAAAGTAATTACATTACGGTTAACTTAAAAAAGAAATGAAAGGTTGGGATAATAATAACGTATAAAAACGTTCTCCGATTGGAGGTGTGGTACTACAACTACGAAAAGCCTGAAGGTCATGTGGTTAGCATACAATGGTTAGAGTGACAGTGGCTGTCATGCGAGGTTAATAGAGAAATGTTGAAAGTTAAAAAAAGGTTATTAAAAAAGAGAAAGAAACGTTAACTGAGTTATTGAAGGGCAAATTGGAAGCGGCAGTTGGTCAGGTCGTTGATCGGAATCGTGAAGATGCCTTCGTTACGGCGATTCTTTCGGTAGATAACGTTGATCTGTTGCTTCTTCAGAAGGTCAAGAAGATGGGCTTTGATGTCAAGCTGAAGTAGGCGCTTTAAAGGGACTTTTGACTTTCAAGATGTAACCTACATCTTCAACGTGTCTCCACGGAAACGTGAACATGAAACGGCGGTTGATGTTTGGAAACATCAAATAAGCTTTAGCAACAATGTCGCGAAGCTTGGCGATAGTGTTGGCCATGTTCTTGAGAGCGTCATAGGAGCGTGATGGACAAATGATATCAAAGTCGCAGTTGATCACCATACAATCGACCATCACTTCCAACAGGCTGGCGAATGCGTTCAAAACTTCGGTACCGAGGGAATTGTATTTGATATCGAGGGTCAGCTTTGATGTAACGCGAGTTATATACGGTCTGGAATGTCATCATTGGTCATGAAATCGTCATTTCAAAATGACTTCCTCACCCAACCAAATCGTAATTGAAGTTTTTGGTATCCGCAGCCTTCAGACGTACGCTAACGACCTCCGGAATCCATTTAAATTCGTCGTTGAAGCACGTTTCTACATGACGGATATGCGATTGACGCCGGATTGCTTTGAACATGTAATTGTCCACTTTTGGGATTACGATCTCCGTGATGCAGGTACATCCGAAAAGTTCAATTAAGAACTCAGGTCCAACGCCGGTGGCATCAACTCGAAGGGGAGCTGAAACAATTTTCAATTTGCAATGCAGTTTTTATGTGATTTAGTAAGGTCTTCGGTTTTGTTTGCATTGGTTTCGTCAAAAAAGGACTGAAACGTGAGACTCGCTGCCACGCATTGCCGCTGCCCCTGGCACGACAGCCAACCAGACAGCCAGCCCTGGATGGTCATACTGTGTCTCTGCCTGGACAAGGCGTACTTTGGTCAAGGATAGAGCGGTTTTGGAAAAGGTCAAAGGGCGAGACGTGCGTCGGTTTTTTTCAAATGTGAAGAAGAAAAAACTGGGCAGCCGGTTTGTCGACGCGCCGCCCAATGAATGGTGAACCAAGCTATTTTTTTTCGGGCAGTTGTCAAACGCTGTCCCGTGGTTTGCCACGAGATGCTGACAAACCCTTTTCTCTTGCAATTTTGGGAATAAACTTCGAAAAAGCCGGCTAGATTTACTTTAAATTGCCAAAATTTGGCTTACTGTAGGCTAAAATGGGTCAAATGCGTTTCTTGAAGCTATGAAAAGTCAATTTTGATGACAATGCAAAAATTTCAACCACATTTCGTCATCACGAATGAAAGTTCTAATCAAAGAACGCTAATAAAGTTTCAAATTTATCAATTTTTGGTTAAAAATCAAAAATTTTTCTGAAAACGCTCATTAGTTCTCAGTTCTGGACTTCTCGTAGGCACTTTTTGATTCTGATTACTTATAACTTTCATAATTTTGATAATTGATCAAATCAAACTCACCAAGCCGTGAATTCAATGCCTCTTTCGCCCATTTTAACTCTCTGCGGGCTCGGAAGAGGTTGACCCAATGATGGATCAATTTGAACACCTTCATCGTATTGTTATCCTCCGTCTCCTAAAATTGTCATTCTGTAACTTTCCAATGAAAAAGTCAAATTTAATTTAAGTTCCGAAATTCAACTCTTTTGAAATTTGATCACATGTCAAGCCTAATGTGATGTTTGTGACGCTGCGTGTGCGCGCACACGCAAACGTCGCTCGCACAAACCACATTAGGCTGCCCTGAATCCGTCACCCACTGAGTTGATGTGACGTGGATTTCTGAGAAAAACACTTTCATGGGCAAAAAATGACAAATTCAGAATGGCATTTTTGCGAAAATATTTTTCATAATGCAACTTACTGGTGCGCGTATCGTCATTAGCTCCACCTCCCGCACAACTTTTGTGCAGAATTCTACAGGGTAGTTTTGCCAGAAGAAGGTGAATTTGACGCCGTTCTGAAATTATGTGCGTTAGATAAATAAAAAGTAAAATTGATGGAAGCTACCTTCTGTAGGGCTATTGAATCAGGGGCGGAAATGTAGTAACTTTTTTTACGAGTCGGGAATTCATTCGACTTTCGAATGGCTTCACGGTAAAGGGACCCAGGAGAAGAAGTTGCTGTCGAGCTTCTGGTGTTGCCCATTGAAAAGAGGCTGCGAGAGCGAGAGCGAGATGATCGCGGAGGTGGAGATGTTCGGGACCAATACTGGGCAGCCATCCGGTACTTTGCATCCGTCTCCATGAGCACACCGCCTCCGCACTTTTGCAAGCTATACGAATGCGAGAGCTTGCAACTGAGCAAAAAGTTGTTTTGCTCGGCAACTTAAATACTACTATCAATCTGCAGCGCCTACTATGGTAGTGTGCATTGACAGCGCTTCGAACCAGCGACTCAACGTCGGAGGACGGCTTGTGGCCATGCCCATGTATGTCAATGTTTTCAACTATTGTGTGTCTGTCGTTCTTATTTTTCAGTGTGGCCATGTCAACGAGATGCTTTTCGCCACGAAAAGTCTTGCAAAACGAGTTCTGATTGGCCGGAAGTGCATACGTGTCAACGAAAAACGATGTCGTGTCGTCGGGGTTCTTGTTTGCCATGGGCCGATCAGATAGAGATAGCAAAAGTTGAAGGCACTGATTAATTTAAAACAGACGGACAGGCCGCGATTGGTACTGACGGAGTGGGTTTTACGCCGAAGCGTCGTAGGTCTTCACAGCGAGAATTGCTGATAATTTGGTTCTGGACGACGAAAGACCGAAGTACAGCAAGGCAAAGTGTAAAGTAAGAGGATGCCGAGAGGTCCCAATCGCTGTTTTATTGGTCGTGGCGTTGAACGGAGAAATCTAGAAACATTATATATGAAAAACGATTGAAACTTGTTTCAAATCAATTCTTACCGCTGAATCGTATCTTGACAGAATGCTGTCCTCGTCAAAGTAGAGGAGGCTTCTAACCATGGCCTATACAGACTTTGAACCCGTAAATCACGACGCTGATCTTCGATTAAGAATACGCTTGACAAGGTTGAAACCGTCAAAGCACTTTTCCCTCTTTGAATCGCATCTTGACGGAATTGCGTCTTCGACAAAGCTGAAGAACCCTCTAAACTTGAAATCGAAGGACTTAGAACCCGGATAACCACGCCAAGGATCCTCAAATCATAAATGCAATCTCGATACGTCTGACAGGGTCCTGAAAGCCCCTACTTGGGAATGACGGGAAATGATAATTTCCATGCAAAAGCATGGTCAAAAGATCCGTTTTGGGCAACTGATGATGATTGCCTTCGGCATATCTTCCATTCCCGATGTCCTAGATGTCATTTGAACATATGAATCGGCCACAAGCATCGAAGTAAGCTCAAACTCTTCTTCATAATGATGTCAAGCGTCGAAAGCACAAATAGGCCTTCATAAAGACGGATTTTGTAGCAATCGTAACTAGGCCTTCATTATCAGAGACTCATCAGCACCATTATAACAAGTCATTATCTGCCGATATATACCTAAAAATGCCAACGAGGCCTCTTGGTCATCGGAGCACATCTGCCATTTGCGCGGGATCGAGCAGCTGCGCACCTTGGAAAGCCGAATGCGCATGTCATCGATGGCTTTTTCGGCCGAGCACAATCCCTTCTGTCGTCAGCGGCGATCAATATTGAAAATCTACTTAAGCCTTCTGATTCTGCATTCATTTTGTGGTAGTTACTAAAGTCATCGATGCGTGAATGATGATAACTTCCAAGTTTGAGCCTGTTCGCATTTTGCTCACGTGAAGCCTTCACATTTCTAGAACTATTGATGCTGATTGGTGTTTTTCTCTTGCAACCTGTTATTTCTTACTTTGCGGTAGAACAAAGCCATTGCTGCATTCTTTGTTTCATTTCAACCTGCTTTCACACATTCTTGCAACGTGTATTATCGCTGTTGTGATCATTGGCCTCAAGTCACGTGTACAGGTCCTGTAGTTTGCCAAGTGACAAAATTAGGGTTAAAAAAAGCTTTATTTATTGCTTCCCATGGGATTATAGCCTTGGGAATGCCCAAATTTGCATTGCCAATCGGAATGGAGGGAGCCTGACTGAAATTCCGATCAGTTTGAGCCCTTCAAACCCAAAATCCAACGAAAACTCGTTTCCACGTCACTGTTGCTCGCTACAGAGAAGTTTATTTTATCAATTACAGTTACAGTTATTTCATGAGGTGCTAGCTATCCTGAGAAAGATGTCCTGGAACATAGCTGCAAGAAATTTCGACTAAAAAGAATTACAGAGACAGGTTTTAGATATAAAATTCACTGGGGACGGAAAGAATCGCGCGTTCATCGAGTTTTTCATGCATTTGGTGGGGCAAAGACATCATGCTCCAACGACTTGAAGGAGACCACGAAGTTGACCTTGCCACGGCCCTCGATTATCATACGGAATCGGAAATCCATGACGCTTTCATCGTTCAGCATTTGGCAAATGACTTTGCGTTCTCGAAGTGATTGAACGACGAATTGCTTTGACGGCAGCTGAACAATGCAAATTTTATAAAGAAAACTAATGTCATTCCTCTCTTACAGTATTCCTGCAGTTCCACTTGAATGTGGCGACGAAGAAGCGGTACTCCGAATTTGCGTCCTTGATGCCGTCGGCGATGTAGTCATACAGTAAGATAAGATCGTTGACGAGCAGAAGGTGGTATACAATGTTGTGCGCGTAACATCTTTCGACGTCTTCGAACTCCATGTGGAGCGCCAGACGGGGAACATCGAGGCCGCATAAGCCATTGATCTGGTTCATAGCCTTCAACGTTGTTGTTTTATAAAAGAGTTTCAGGATGACGTTGTCGGTAAGCACGTGGAGACGGTTTCTAAAAGGATGTGGTTGCAATGACAAGGTGGTGATGGCAGCTTTACCTAATCTTCGCAGCAGTGAAGTTTTCGCAGTAGGTAGCATCGATGACGATGCTACGAACCGGCGGCAGTGGAGAGTTTTCATCTTTGAAGGTGACTTCGTTCTTGTTACGTCCGTTGTTGCGGCGTCGCGGGAAGCAAGAGCCCGCCACGAAGTCGACGAACTTGTTGAGAGAATGGTTGACACGGTCGAAGAAGGGGATGATCCGGCGCTCATATTGGGGATAGATGGCGTCCAGGATAGGGATGTTGTCCCATCCGACATCCCAGAAGTCCTCATAGAGGTACGAGTTGCTTTGGGTCTGTAAACTTGGACCTTTTAGACTTTCACTGAAGTCAACCCCAACTCACCGAAGAACTCGTCTTCCCTGTCCCCGAAATCAGGCTGCTTCGCCGACGTCGCACGATTGCCACATTCGGTTCGTCGGCGTACTGGACGTTGACATAGTTATCCGGGCCCACGCCAATCGCCATCAATTTCTTTGACGAAGCTTGTCCAGGAGCCATTTTCAATTCCCCGAGCAACGTACAACGTCGTCCCGTTTACGCTTACGGTGTCAACAACAACTGACAAGAAAAAGCAAATGTTAGCTATTTGCCACTTGCCTAAGGTGCCATTTCCGTAATGTTAATGGTGTGCGCGACACTTTGCTTTCAACGAGGCCACTTGTCGCTCTCTCTCACACCTTTTTTCGAGGTCGTGTCAAAAGCTAAAGACCTCAAATGGTGGCCGCGGCTGTATTCAGAAAAGGTTGCGACCCCAGGGGTCCCGAGGCACGTCCAACATCGTTAGCTCGATAATCAATTTTGTTTTGCTTCGGGGATACAGTAGGTGGTTTTGTAGTGGCAGGGGTGGGAGTTTGTTCCAGACTTTAAAATTTCGACATCGAAGCAAATCATGTGAAACATTTAATGCAAATTTGGTCTTTCCAACTTTCATCAAGGCAGAGGATCTGTATAAAAAGCTGTCCTAGCCTGCGTATCTCCTCAGTCCCTGTCCTGCACATTCTTTATTCGAAACCTGAGAAGCATGAAGAGTCCCAGAGATGGTAAGCGAAAAGAGCAGAGATCATTTTTTGAGATGCTTAGGGTTAAATACGTCCGACACTAGTCCTGTTGATTATAGGGGGCAGGGCTAGTGCGTTGCTATAATATGCCAAAAGTGGCATCTAATGATGTTTTTTCAAGTTAGAAGCGAAAAAAAAGTGAAATAGATGAGTAAATGCAGACATTGGAATGACAGTAGTCACGGGGTGAGTAAATATGGTTGTCTGTTTCCGGAAAAGACTTAAATAAATAGCAAGCACTAAGATACGATGTACTTTTAAAAAAGTGAGTGGTTTGTTGACAATGAATTTCTGAGATGCCGATGTTGGAAGTCTAGGCCATCTTCACTTGGAATACGCAATCCTTGCGCTTTTTGATGGGAATGATAAAGGTGGTGTGATTTGGGTTGTCATTGACCGGCTTGAACACGATGCGTTTCTTAAGTTCATTAACGACCTTTGACTTGCAGTTGGCAAAGCGCTTGAACTGAAAAAAAAACGCAGTCTTAACATGCATTCAACTTTGCTTTTGTGCTTACATCTTCGAGCCCTTCACAGTTAAATGTGATCTCAACACGCCGATCTTGATTACGTGAGTTCCTGACAGATTCGGATACGATTGCATACAGGTCCAACATGTCCTTCACGAAATCGACCTCCCAACGACGTGTCACACGATGGGCCAAGATTGATTCAAACCGAATCTGTATGGTGAGAACTGGAACGTTGAGATTCAAAAAACTCATCAACTGCGCCTTACATGCTGGCGATGGCTTCAAGAAGGTCATTGATATTGTCAAGAACTTCGTGTGAATCGAAGTGCTGCAAAATTCTTCAAAACATTCTCACGCTTTGTCACTTGTTTTTCTTCCTACCGTATGTCCGATGCAAAGACCTCATGGCATCCATCGAGATCTACTGTCAGGTTTCGGGTTTGGGGCAGAAATGGATACTTCACGTTAAAAGGGGTAACTACAGATTTGATGTGTTTACGACCTAAAAATAGGCCGTCGAGCTCTTTGGTAAACTTGCTCAGCTTGAAGCAAGTGATCGTTTCACATTTCACTATTTGTTTCACATGTTCTGCCTTCAGTTCGCTCACATCAACGAGAACATTCTCTGGAAAAAAGCGGATTTTACTTGCTATTTTTGGAATTGCTAATTGGCTGCAAAAAGTGAAAAACATACTCTCACGAGCAGCAATGACCTCGAGGAACCATCCCAGTTCGCGTTGAGCACGATATTTGTTGTACTTGTGGCAGAGGTACTTGAAGGGCTGGATGGAGCATGAAAGATTTGCATACTGAAATTGTATGCTTATTAGAGATGTTTGGCGAGACTACTGTGGTTGGCTTTTGAACTTTAAAATGACTTACCGTAGAAATGGTAATGATTTGTGCGTTTTTAAGGATCGGCTCGGTCATCTCAGGGTTCTTTGAGGCATCTTGGCAGGTGATTTGGTATCCGCACTGAAAGAAAATCACTATTTTTAGAGATAGAACTAATTTTTTCTTACCAGTTCAAAGTACAGAATCTCCTGGCAAACGATAGGATCCGGGTTACAGTAATAGACATGTCCGAGTTTGTCAGTGATGGCAGCCATGTAGGTATGGTACAGCGTAAGGGATATGACCTGTTCCAACAACTTGGACAGTTCAATTTCGTCCTCATTTCCATGGCTCAAAGTGTGCAAAACATTACGGAACCGGATATGGTCAGCCGCCAGCAGGATGTCAAGCATTGTGGGTATGAATGGCACAACCCAGCAACAGCAAAAAGCAAACTGAGTGAAAAAAAAGTTAGTTGGGAGCGGTTACGCCGTTGTCGCTCATTACACGCCCTTCCGCATTCGCTCCTCCTTAAGAATTGGTGTGGAGCCTCGGCAAAGCTGAACTATTTTAAGCTCGGATGCTGCCACTTTGTTGCCAAGATTTGCACCCCGCCCGTCATTCGCCGTTTATTTGACTTGCCCATAGGCACTGAAAACGTGGAGTGATAGGAGCTCAAATGCAGTTTAGGGCAGCTTACGCCCCCTAAAAACCGATACTAACCTCATAGTTGCTTCGGTATCGTCGTCATCGGGAATGGCATGAATCTGTTTTCGGAATTTCATTCAAGTCAAATCGGCTTTGTTGTTGCAACCTGATATCACGTGCAAAACACCAGAAAACAATCACGATAAAAGTGCATCGACAGAAATAGCACCTTTATGAGCTTTGATGAATTTCGTGATACAGTCCCACCTACAAATCGGGTAGCCGTGGCAACGTTAATACTAATTTACAAGGCAGGGACCACTTTGCTAACGGCTGTAAAACGACATAAGGTGGTCCAAGTTCAATGATCACACGTTAGTTATGTTCGGTCGATGCGTTTAACCCATAAGCATGTCCTGTTCATACCCCATCACAGCGTGGCACCACACAGATTCCCTGCTTGACGGTTGTCCTGTCGTCGCACTCGCACTTCCGTCGCCCGAGGCCACAAATCCAACAAGGCACAAAGTCTGACGAGAAAGCTGAAACATACTCAAATTCGCGAAAACACCCTTCGTCCAAAGCGAGAAATGTGCTCAAAATGTGTCTCTACCTTGATCATGGCTGATATGTGGCTCGATATGACAAGCCTTCTCCATGTTTGGTCGATAGCTTCTGAAGAAAGCATATCCGGTTCGTACGCAGCCTCAGCTACGGTGGAGCCGTATGGCCCTGAAGCATCCACTGTTTCCCTCATCTTTGTCCCTGCTGTGCTGGTCCCGCACGGAAACCGTGTGCGTCGTCACGCAGTCGCTTTCCCGTTTCCTGCCTGAGGTCGACGCCAGCGTGGCATGGTCGGGGGACCGTCCAAAAATGCAATTTTTTCAAACATGATTTTCATAAGTGCACAGATGTATTGAATGTTGTGAACTGTTATGAAGATGTAATGCCAACGTTATCGGTAATTCCTTTATGTATGTACAACAAACAAAACAGATTCCTTTATTGCTTCTTTCTCGTCAACACTACCAAAAATTCAATAACAGATGAAAACTTGTCAAAACATTAGCGAAAACTGATGTATATTACGTTTAAAACGAGCCATGGTGCTAGCAGTGGCCATAGCTATCTGCGGATACCGACAGATCAACGCAACCGGCCGATTCCCGTGTTTGGAAGTTATATATATTAAAAGTCACTTAATTACGCTACATCGTACGTGCCTCCGCGCTTTCGTAGAATGAACCTGTGATATTGTATTTTGAATCAAAGTATAAAGTTATCTTTGCTGACTAGTTACGAAACTGCAAGGTTTTGGGGACATAAAAACAGGCAAAGCGGAATCATTCTATAAAAATGTTCAGCATTGAGGAAGCTAAAAGCATCTGGCCACCCGAAGCACATTGGTAACCTGCTCTACATATCGTTCTACGACGTGATAGATCACTATGATGATCTCCGGAAGCAATACAACAGAAATGTGAAACAACATGCTATGAATGGCCAACTACGAATGCCGAAGACAATGCACATGCTTCCATGGCTCACTCCACTGGAAGCCATTCTCACCGGCCAAAAAGTGAGTCAAACTGATGTACTAGATGTCATCAACGTCAGTGACAACGTTCAGCAAATCTTAAGTACGATTTGATGGCATCTTCGGAAGAATGTATCCATTTACGGCGCCAGCAAACACCATCATCGTCGAGTCCAGGCGTCATTACAACTAGATTGTATTATTGACGTTGCTTCCGTCTTCATGATCAGTTAAAAGCAACTGGAAGCCTCTTCGTCGACAGTATTGACAGTGGTTAGAATCTGAAATCAGGAGCTAGCCAGGATTCCTTTGGTCCAAACTGCAGCAAGCTCAACGTTGTCCCCCGCTAACCGACGTCATAGCTGCTGGTTCGATTCCGAGCAGGTCGGAATATTTTTTTATCTGAAAACTACAATGTTAGAAGGCATTTGTAAAGACAATCAGATGCTTTAAAACCCAAAACCTAGGTCTCATCAACAAGAATGCTTGCTCGCTCGGCCTTCGGTGACGATGATGCTCTAGTAAAGGTGTTGTGTCGTGGTTGACCACGTCTGTAGCAGAAAGCGGCTGAAGCCATATATATTATTGTATTACGATCTCAAAGAATCCATCTATTGCCACCTAATGATTCCATTACCAATATTTGGTATGCTGGCATCTTAATATTAACGACATTGCTGCAGAAATATATTATGGACCTGAAAAGTCAAAAAGCAGAAAAAAAACAGAAACCGGATAAAAGCACGGTTGTGTAAGCCCTGTTGAAGAATTCTACAAGAGCATGGCCTCAAATCATTCTCATTGAGATGTCCTAAGATGCCCACCCTCCTTTGTAAATGTCTTCCTATGGCGATTTGGTAGAGCAAAATCGTTTGATATCTGACAAGTTTGAACTATTGAAATACATCGTTACGGGTTTTGAAATTGAGAAAGTGATGGCGAAGCTATCTTATGTGGATCCTGTCAGATGAGCAGATTGAATGAAACGTTATTCTGCAAATTTTGGAACCCCCAGAAGAATTTCTTCGAGTGCATCGCCAGAGAGGACATCTGTGGGGGTGTTACATAAGCTAAACTTGCACTGTAAAATTCAACATTGGCGCTTCAAGTGACGTTAGAATGGGCGAATTTCTCACGAGTATCCTTGTTGGAGACGGCGAATCGGTCGAATTCATATCACCATTGCTGAATTTCCACTTGTACAAGTCATCAAGGGTGGAAAGACAAATTTTGCCAAAAAACGATGATAAAACCGTTCTGTGTCATCTGAAAATATATAAACATAACCATATCTAGAACTTAAATTAAAAAATTTTGAATTGAATTGAATTGAATCATGACAAAAAGAACGCTCTTGTGACCAATGCCACCGGCAATGTAAATAGCCAGTGCGCGAATCGACATGTGCGCAGAAAAAAAAACAGCGGTTAATCAGAGGACATTTTTGACCGCCATCGGAAGGCCAACACTGAAACTGTTAGATTAATCGATACTTTTTGTTCTTGCAAAACACAGTTACTTGCACAACGGAAGTATAATTGTTGCCATTTGAAGGAGTAACCTCCAAACCGATAAAAATACAGTTTTCTGAAATATCCCTTGAAAAATTTGTCGACAGAAATCGAAAATTGGGTAGTAATACCGATTGAAAACGCAGTGCCCTTGAAACAATAGGATTTAAAACTAGGCAATTCTTGATACCGTGAGAATTATTGCAGAACGGAAGTACGTTTTCTTGATTTGCATTTATGTACGCGACAAGGATCTTTGCAGTGGAGGAAGGATCCTATGTTTATCTTTCTAATATTATTGTCAGTTTTAGAGGTTTACGGGGTGACTTTAAAATCAAATTATCAATACTTTTTTTAAAGAAAAGAACTTCCATAGAATGTTCACTTTTTTATTAATTCTATAAAATCGTAGGCGAAAGCAATCCAGACAAACACACCTTGTTCGGTTTATCTTATCGGTGTCAAAGTCAACCATTATCGGCGGAAACCGCATCTCCGATGTGTGTCCTCGCACCTTTAATTCCAGTTACCCATGAGATTACTTGTTATGTTAACAATTTGCGGAATCATGCCGATCAATGCAAATACTGTGCATTTTGGTAAGTTTTCAAACCATGAAATTACTTTTATAACGTAGAATAACTTTTCAGCTAATACGACTTTATACGTTACCAATTGTAAGCCACAAATCACGTATAATTGTTTGTTCAATTCTCAATTTTCCGTTGAACGAATACATTCGACAGCAATCAACGAATAAGAAGAAAAGTAAGTTGCATGTATGCGACAAGAATCTTAGCAACAATACATGCCACAATTATGCGTCTTCATTTCCGTTTTCTAATGCTATTACTGAGTTCTTGGATAGGCACTTGCAATTATTGAGCTATTTGAAAAAACCGGAAAAACGTGAAACCAAAAAAAAACATGCATACAAAAAGTGAAAACAGCATTGTCCTAATTCGTTTTTGTAGAAACAGTCACCATTCATATCAAAAATAAACAGGAAAAACAGTATTAAAACTAAACAAATCGACCGGGATACGTCAGATCGTAATTTACAAATTTAAAGTACTGAAATGGATAAAAAAAAAGTATGAGTACAGTTTTAACAATTGAGGCAGAAATGAATTGAAAGAAAACGACAACACAAACTTCTAATCGATAAAAACGACTTCCAAAAGAAAGTGAAAATTAAATGGCAAAACTGAACTTCTCAATTGATTAAAAATGTACAGACAACATCATTTAGCAGCAATTCTAGCACGTTAACTGCCCCATTTTCTAAATGCTATACAAACTTTCCGACTTAATCCGTGAAGCATTGCGTCCAAAAAGATCATTGAGTGCAATTATAAACGTGCATACTCAAAGAACGTACGCAACATCGACATTTTGAAGTCGCAAAGCAAACATCCAACCTTTTCACAAAACAAAACTCCGCAGAAAAAAATATTTACTCTCCCTGTTTCCTTGGTTTAATGCCTCTCCCTCTCTGTCATGAGCATAAAAGCGATCGAAAAAAACTGAGAATTTTGTGAATAAACATCACATGCTGCGCAACGTTCTTGTGTTTTGACGTGTTGTAGCGTAAAAAGTGTGTAAATTTGTTGAAATTCGAGCTGAAAGTATCGGTTTTACTCTGGGTTCTTGAAATTTGGTCAGTTTTTGGTGTTTTTGAGTGTGAAAATGCACCCGCCACCTGCTTCATACATTTTGCCACGTAAGAAGTTTTTGTTTTCATTGTTTTTTGAATCGAGGAGGTCATTTTAGTTGGTGCCCAAGCCAAGCCTCAACGTTCGCTGTCCTCCGATTCCTCCTATTACAGTGTCGCCCCTGTCATCGATCGCCGTCCCGAAATTCGTCGAACATTAATATTGCTAAGTTTAGTTATTCTTATTATGTTATTTCTCGCTGTGACAATTGCGTTTTTATGGTTAGCATCGACAAGTCGTGTTTGAATTTCGTTTTATTTGTTTTTATGGCAAAAATTCGCACCAATAAATAAATTTATTCTACTAAACATTGAAAAATATAAAAACAGTTAAGATAATTGACCATTTTGAGCTTCTTCATGGGCTTCAACAAGGTCCTTCAGATCATTGGACACCGATTTGGCTAACTCGGAATCACTGCACTTGACGCTGACACCGTAAGTTTCGGCATCGAGCTTCTTGACGAGAACACAGACGGGCGCATCGGTGGCACTGTGGGCATAGAGAGAGACGGCACTGTCGTGGAATTCGACGACGGAAAAGTTCGAAGCACCGGTAATTTCGTCGATGACAGCCTTCAAAGGTTGCGTGGAAGCGGCCTTTTCAGAAGCGCAAGCGAGGTCGTCATTGGCAAGAATAAAGGCGTACGAAGTCGCGCCAATGGTGGCATAGACGAGGAATCTGATGGCTGGAATGGTAAGGTTGAAGTTGATTTGATCCTCGGTCGCGATGCCATCGGCTTTTTCGACGCAATACATCAAAGTGACTTTGAGTTTTTGGGATTGGTCAACGGCGGCGAATTTGAGGTGGAGAGTGTGTTCATTAATCGATTTTGGGGTTAGCTCAAAGGGTAGTTTGATGGAGGTGGACTGAAAACGGTCGAATTAGGGTTAAAGTTCCATAAAAACGATACTTACATCGATAACTCCAGCACTCGTGTCCAAAGTGATCCGATCAGTCTCATAGACACTCAATTCCAATCTTCGGAGGACATCATTTCCGCGATTCTTGAACTTAATCAACGCTACACCCTTGACTTCGGTGGTTTCATCGGGTCCCGAAGTGATGACGGCATCGACTTTTCCAAAAACACTCAAATCGCCGTTTTGGCCGAGCGACTGTAGCCGTGAAACGTGAGAAACCGCACCATTGGCACTGGTCGTTGCCGGCTCGGCCACGATGAGCTCCGCGGCATTGGCAGCGGCTTCCTTTGATGGCTTTCCAGTGGAGCTGATGCTGGTGTAGTTCAATTCGACCGATTTCTCCGACTTGATGCGTTTTCTCGGCTTTTCAGTCTTCTCAACTGCCGGTTTAGTCTTCTTTTTCGGCTTCTCAGCTGGCTGCTTCGCCTTTTTCTTCAGTTTTTTCACCTTCTTTTCGCCATTTTGCACTGTGGGCACCGCCTGGGCCGGCCTCGACGTTGGCAATGTGTACAAGTCAACTTCCTCAGGGCGGTGGTACGGTTGAGGGACGAAAAGAGTTTCATCGGCACGAAGCGGCATATCGAGATCCATATCCAAGGCTTTGAATTCATCCGAAAGCCCGGGGCGGCCGTTCTTTCCTTCGTTCTCTTCATCGGTGGAAATTGCGCCCTCAGGCATTTCACCATCGTCCCGATTGACGTGATGGACGACGACCGGATCGCCACCTTCATCACTGCTGGATTGGGTACGCTTCTTCTTGCCCTTTCGCTTGCCTTTTTTGGACTTTTCACGCTCGGACTTTGCGGTCTTCCAGGACATCGTCGATGATTGCTGTTTCAAATATCGATCCAGGCCGATGACACCCGGAATCTCTAATGGCGATTGCAATTCAGCTGCGGCTGTCAGAAGGGATTCTGACCTGTTCATCCCGCCACGACTGTTGACATTTGACGTTTTCTTGGTCGCCGTCGGTGCCTTCTTGTCCGATTTGACATAATACGGGTTACTGTCAATATCGAGTTGCCGTTGGCGACGAGATTCTTCCGTACTGACGTATTGCGATGCTTGTTCAGCCTTCTTCGACTTTTTGGACTGCTTTGGGCTTGGGTAAGACGGCTCAGAAGCGTCATAAATCGGTGATTGGGCTGTCATCGTCGGGAAACTCACATCTGGCTCGGATTCACTTTCACTCAATTCAGAATCGGGTTCTGGTTCGTAAATGTATGCATCGAGATCGAGCCCCTCCGGGACAGGGACACGTTTCTGAGCTTTGGCGGCAACTGGATTCAATTCGCCTTCGAAAAGCATAGCAAAAGCGTCGCCCATTTTCGTTCGAGATGCATGCTGCTTTTCGATGAACTTCAGGATCTGAATCAGATTACAGGCGCGTTCTTGAGCTTCTAGGTGGTCCGTATATTCAAATTCTGGCAGCTTTGAGAGGATCAGATTGTCGAGGGATTCAACTGCGTCCCAATCGTTTTCCTTTTCGTGTTTCGTCAGCAAAACTGAATACAATTTCGTGATTGTTTGAATGTAAATCGACAGCAGGGCACCCGGGACGAGAGACATTTTGATTCGGAGCATGGATTCCAAAACGCCGACGACGTCGCGGACGTGTCTGAAAAAGCCTTTTGAAAATGGTCAATGGATTACTGTAACTCACTCTGAATATTCTCCACAAATCCATGCAGCTGCCAATAGCACTTCACTGACATTGTTCCTCTGGGCAGCGTTTCCGGAAAGAAGTAAATGCGCATTTTCGACGAGTAATGCCATCTGGCTGACCGAAAAGTGCCGAATCGATTGCACTCGGACGGTGACATCCTGAATCTGTTCCGCAATTTTGACGCCATGCTTACTGCCTTCGACTTTGGTCATTTCCACGAGGACGCTGATGTACCATTCAAAGTTATTGATGTACTGGTAGTTGTTATGGGAGCAGATTTCGATAATTTTGGCCAGTAACTCGTCTCTGTAGAAACTGCCTTCAGCGAGATCGACGTGTTCCATCAGTTTCTTAACAATTTCCATGATGTTCTTCCTTGAAACCATCCCGTAAAGCAGATCCAGCGCTCTCAAACGGATAGATTCATCTTTATCGTCCAGACATCGAAGGACGATATCCTTATGAGCTTGAACTGCCTTCGGATGGGTTTGCAGAATCCGGCCCATGGCGAGAAGCCCCAAATATTTGAGATTCTGGTCAGAATCCTCAATTAAAACGCCCAATTTCTGGACACAAAGTTGAATTGAAGCCGTGAAATCGCCAGGAAACTCGCTCGAGATTGAAATTAACACAGCAATAACGGTATTAATGCATTCATACAGTAATGACATGGCCGACGTACTGTTAATAAGGTTCGTCAGCGGCTCTAGCAATTTCTTTCCAAGTTTAGCTTCCAATGGCACCAAACTGCCGAATAGTTTTATAATCTTGATGAGCATCCAATTATTGCTGCTAGTATTCATCAATTTGAAAAACATCTTTTCCAGGAATAGATAATTTCGAGGGTTTTTCCGGGCCAGCTCGCAGATGACATTGACAGCGGCACTTTGGACGCCCGGGTCAGGGTCTTCCAGCTTGTCCTTCAATCTGGGGAATGTCGGTCGAAGTGATTCCGGATATTTTAGGAAGATCTTATAAAGCACTAGAACAGCCTTCTTCCTCACGTAGACCCGACTTGACGAAAGTAGATTCACAACATCATTGACCAAATCCCGTGCCAAATCAGGGGTCGCGAAGCAGGCCAATCCTGATAGGGCCGTTCCAACATCATATAAATTAGTGGATTGGAGATCTTTTCTAATCATATTTGTCGTCATCATGATGAGGGCATCGTTATCAGTGGTGAAACACTGGGTGGCTGCCATATATCCGATGCGTTTTTCATTGAATCTTGTACTAGCCATGACCTCTATGATGTTGAAAGCGGCCCAGGAGATGTCGTAGCCGAGCATTTGGAGCTGGAAATGGACTTTTTATAATAAAGAGTTTAACAATTATATATAAACATACGTATGCAAGCTTTTCCACCGCATTGGCTTTGACGAAACTTGACTCTTGCCGCAGTTCGGCTTTGATTTCTTCCATGCAGGCGGCAATATATTTAGCCTGGAATGTGAATTGTTAAATGGCCCTTTTTAGGTCTAATAGCGTTTACAAATCAAAATGTGAATTGTTAAAACGACCCTTTTAAGGTCTAATAGGGTTTACAATCTGAAACCGCTAACTCACCTCATTTTCCTTGTTATTCCGAATGCCACGGATCAAATCAGTCAGATTTTTGTCGAACAGCCGGTCCAGGTTGTTGCGAACTTTTCGTAGAGCCATGGCTGCGTGATAAAGTGAGTTTTAGGGGTTGCAATGTTGGTCTGAGCAATTTCAATACTCCAAATGGAACGCCGATGCAGAAGCACTGCCACGGGCGAAAGAATATATCGATAAATAAAGGCGAAAGCTAGCCGGACCCGGGTCGAAAAGCAAGCACAGGACTACTTTTGACAACAACGCCTTCACACCCCCAGTAGCAAAGCGGGCAATGCACACGAATGCGCGAAAAAATCGATGCGGCAAACGCGCAACCAGCAACTACGCAACGAACCAAACGACGTCAATTCGTGGCAAAAGCAGGGCCTTTTCCGGCGGCTAGCTGCCCTGTGGCACTGTCTTACTTAGGGATGCAGGCAGTCGGCTGAATAAGCGGAAGTGGCTAGGCTGGGATTGGGACCCAGAGGGTTAGTTATGTTATGTGGCGATGAATGAAACTCGGTATCAACACTAGGGCGAGGTTTGGGTGATATTGAACCACTGGACAGTGTGGGTTGGGTACCCGTTGGGGAACAAGCAGACATTTTGTTGGCGGTGATAAGCTTTGTGGGTTGGTTGACCCGATGGACCTCGAGGTGTGTGCGAGGACAGACATCGGACGCATGTTTGTGTTTGGGGCAAGCTATGACACATCTAATGCTATTTGATTTGTTTACACTGCAAAAAATGAACTTTCTGGAGTCGTTTTTGACGTTTTGAAATAGTCTTTTTTACAAATAGCCCTTCCGAAAGTATTCACAATAAAAAATACAAATCATTCCGCAACTCATAAATGCTACGTGATCACTCCCATTATGTTACATTGTTTTTAACACCCTTTAGGCATGTTTGACTGTTTGAAATTTCGACGAAGATCACTTTCACCAACCACCAATGCCATCCAGCGATTCACCTACGACTGGCTCATCCGCTTCATGGAATTGACCCCCGACAATGCTAACCCAAAACTAGCCATGGTTTCACCACTTTTTAATCAATGTGCTACAAAACACGCAACTTATTATGTTTGGTTTGGCAATGCAAATCCCGCAGTAAGTTTCAAAGAACTTATTTTGTATAATACTAAACGATTCAAAAAGTCACATTTTAGAATACTTATAAACCACCAGTTACTAAAAACAAAATTATTTGTACAGGACAGGCATATTTTGTAAACAGCGTTGAAAGTATTGAAAATACATTGGATTTTAGTGATCAGATGGCAAAGTTTATACACCCTCGGTTTTACTACTATTTAACAGAAATAACGCTAATAAACATTCCAAACGTAGATTTTGCTGTTCTTCAGCGCCTTTTAACTAAATCCGTCAAGAAATTTTCTGTGTACTACAGTAAATTTACTACGCAGGTGTATTTTTCGCAGTTGTGGCCACTGATAAGTCATTGTGAACACATACGGTGAGTATTGCTATCTTGGATTTCCGAACAAGTTTTGATTCCAGTCCATACTTGGAAAACTTAATTTACGATGAAGACATGACCGACCTAATGATAGATAGTGGACCTTGTGAAAAACTTACTTATCTCAAATTACTTCACACTCCTAAGTTGAAATGTTTTGTTTACCCTATCTTTGACCATATTCTTGTGAGTTTTATAAAAAAAATTTAAGTTTTTTAATGTTATCACTCTTTATTTGCAGGCGACATCGAAGCGAAGCCTATTGAGTATTGACTTCTACGTACCGCCAGACATGTACAAAACTATAAAACATAAAATACTTATGGCCGGTTTTACAATCCACAGTTCTACTTTTAGGACGTTCGAGATTCAAAAAACGAATAGATCTTTTGACGATGCATTTACTTTTTGTGTTAATTAATTTAACATTTTGATCCACGAGGACCGAGATAGTGATAAATGAAATGAAATGATAGCATAAATATAGTGTGAGAGTTCACAGTGCAACGTTGACTGTCTGACTATCCACACATGACAAAATGTTACATTATAGTTTTGGCGTGGTGTGCGTAATGCCAAAAGATGGAACGATCACGGTATTGTCGCGCCGTAGGCTGACGATGCAAGCTTTTAGGCTTTTTAGTATTTGTATATAGTGCAATACGATATATATAATTTCTACGTATAACACGTTTGCTACAATTTTACATAGTTACATAATGTCTCTCACAACACCTAGCGGGGCCATAGAACGGTTCACTTGCGATTGGATCATCCGCTTCATGGAATTGACTTCTAAAGAAAATATCCCAAAAGTATCAGCGGTTTCACCTCTCTTTACAATTTACGCTTACAAATACACACGCGATTTTCGTAGCAGCTACATGATTTCAATAAACGTAAGTCTTGTACATATCCTCCAAAAAAGGCACAAAATTAAGTTTTCAGGACTATGTAGCTGTACCGTCAGTTGTCAAAAACGACATTGTATATACCGGTGATCTCATCCTTCATAAGACCGCAGCATTAGCAAAATTTTTGCACCCGCGAATACACCTCAATCTAACAGGCTTATATTTAGACGGCTTTTTTAACACATGCTGGACGTTTTCAAACGTTAAGAAACTTTTAACCAAATCTGTTAAAAAAGTTGTTTTTCTCGCCAAATGCAATTTTACTAGCGAACTTTTATTTTCGGAATTGTGGCCACTGATTAGTCACTGCGAAGTTATAAGGCACGTTGCAAATCATTTTTAAATTTAAAAAGTATAATTAAATGTATATTTTCAGCATTAGCGTTAAAAACCTAAATTTCGATTTTATTTTTGATGCTCGTAAACCTAGTCAAAAACTAGTCAAATTAGAAATTTTTGATATTCCTGCATCGATGGATGTTGTTTATCCCATATTCAAGCAATTTCTAGTAAGTGTTTTTAGTTACCGTATTTTTTACAATAAAGTCTTTGTAGACAACAAAATGCGAAAGCAGTGAAATTAATTTGTTTTTCAAAAACGGTTCAACTAATGATCAAATACAAAGTATGGCAGAAGTTATATGGTTTAAGATACGCTTAGCCGGTTTTACTATTATTGTTCAAAGTTGTGAGTATGTTCAACGTCATGACGCGATTGAGATGAAGTTTATCATCGGAAGAAATTATGGAGAAATTTAATTCATTTATTCCTTGCCAAATATGTAAATAGTGTGATTTAACATTGCACAAATAACAAATAAAATGTGATTATAAAGAGATCAAACAAAAGTAATTGCCAAATTTAGTCGACTTCCTCGACTTTAGGGCCACCATAGCCTCCGGGCTGATTGGCGTATTGCTGTCCGCACGACGCTCCGGGATTAGAATCGTTTCCGGCTTGGTGGATGCGTGCCATAAACTTGCTCATGGAATTCTGGGCTTCGGTGAGGCGGTCTTCATACTCCGATTTGTCTGCCATTTGATTGTTTTCGAGCCAGCGCAAGGCTTCAGCGATTTGGGATTCTGCGGATTGGCGATCGTCGGCGGGAAGTTTGTCGCCAGCTTCGGAGATGGCTGATTTAACCTGGTAGAGATACTGCTCCAAACGGTTCCGAGCATCCACACGGGCACGCACTTCGGCGTCTTCGGCTTCAAAACGCTTGGCTTCATCGACCATACGTTGGATTTCATCGGCGGATAGACGACCACGCTCATTCTTGATTTGGATACGGTTGCTCTTGCCGGTTGACTTGTCGGAAGCGTGAACATGCAGGATTCCATTGGCATCAATGTCGAAAATGACTTCAATTTGAGGGATTCCACGCGGAGCTGGCGGGATTCCAGTGAGATCAAATTGCCCAAGGCAATGGTTGTCCTTCGTCATGGCACGTTCGCCTTCGAAGACTTGGATGGTGACCGCAGGCTGATTGTCGGCATACGTCGAGAAGGTCTGGGTAGCCTTATGTGGGACACGGGTGTTGCGTTCAATGAGTTTTGTCATGACGCCGCCGGCGGTTTCGATTCCAAGGCTCAGGGGAGCGACATCGACGAGAAGAACGTCTTTGACGCCTTCGTCTTTGATTCCGGAGAGGATGGCAGCCTGGACAGCAGCGCCATAAGCAACGGCTTCATCCGGGTTGATGGACTTGTTGAGTTCTTTGTCGTGGAAAAATTCCTTCAACAGGGCTTGAATCTTCGGAACACGGGTAGAGCCACCGACGAGGACGACTTCATCGATGGAGCGTTTGTCGAGTTTGGCGTCGCGGAGGGCCTGTTCGACCGGGTCAAGCGTCTTCCGGAAGAGGTCATTGCACAATTCTTCAAAACGGGCTCGGCTGATCCGCGAATGAAAGTCGATGCCATCAGAAAGGGAATCAACTTCGACAATTGCCTCGGCACTGCTGCTCAAAGTCCGCTTAGCCCGCTCGCAAGCGGTTCGAAGTCGCCGGAGGGCACGGGTGTTGGATGTGATGTCACGGCCATGTTTACGCTTGAATTCGGCGACAAAATGTTGGACGAGTCTGTCATCAAAATCCTCGCCACCGAGATGAGTGTCACCAGCGGTTGAGAGGACTTCAAACATGCCATCAGCGATGGTCAGAATGGAGACATCGAAGGTGCCACCACCGAGATCAAAGATAAGGACACGTTTCTCGCCCTTTTTGTCGAGACCATAGGCCAGGGCGGCGGCTGTGGGCTCATTGATGATGCGAAGGACATTCAAACCGGCAATCTTGCCAGCATCTTTTGTCGCTTGGCGTTGAGCATCGTTGAAATAGGCCGGAACAGTAACAACAGCATTCGTAACTGGATGTCCGAGGTAAGCTTCAGCGGTTTCCTTCATCTTCGTCAGGACCATGGAGCTGATTTCTTCCGGCGCGAAGACTTTCCGTTCGCCCTTGAATTCGACTTCGACGGCTGGCTTTCCAGAAGCGCCAGGGATGACCTTAAATGGCCATAAAGTCATATCACGTTGAACTGTAGGGTCATCGAGACGGCGGCCAATGAGTCTCTTGGCGTCGAAGATGGTATTTTCCGGATTTCGGGCGACTTGGTCCTTGGCAGCGTCTCCAATTAAACGTTCAGTATCCGTGAAAGCCACATAGCTCGGAGTCGTTTTGTTGCCCTGATCATTAGCGATGATCTCCACTTTGCCGTTCTGATAGACGCCGACACAGGAATATGTGGTACCGAGGTCGATACCAATAGCTTTGCAGGTTGACATAGCGAAATATAGATGAGTAGTTGGCTGAAATGAATGAATGGTGAACCTCAAGCGATGCAAAACATCTATTTATACCCCGCGAAAGCAATTCGCGAAACCCCGCGTCAAAACGAGCACCTTCCGGAAGGATACTTCTCTGCGTCTCTCGTATTTGATGCATCTTTTCGGCACTCTAACTTGGTTGTTTTCCTCGAGCCAGCTGACCGCCCCCCTTCTGGGCTCTTCTCGTTCTTGTTTGTTTGTTGCTGTTTCGAAACAGCATGGAAAACAACTTTTGCAAGCGACCCGCAAGCCCAAAGGTTAAAAAAACTCAAAAACAAGCTAAATTTATCAAATTTATTCTAAAAAAGTTGACAAAGACTACTTATCAATATCCCGATTCATCCCAGCCGGCACATATTGCGACCGTACCCGTGGAGCGCTCGTCGACCTGTTCGAACCTAAACTTTTCCGTCGCGCCAGAAGCTCTTCCGAGGATTCACGCGATTCACACATGGAATTCCCAGTTATATCGAGGCTCTTTTCGGCGAGAATGTCATCGATGGATTCGTTTTCGTCGATTCGGACAACATCCTGAATCCGATTTGTGGTGCAATCCTTGGCTGCAGGTTTTGATAGTTTTGGATTGTCTTTTTGCATTTCGCTGAGAATTTTGACGATTTGACGGAATTCGGGGCGGTCGTCCATGAGGAGGTTCCTGGAAGAGGTCGGGTTACTGTAATGTCATACTGTAGGGGGCTTACCAGCATAGTGTCATCAAATTAGCGATTTCCGGAACAGATTTTGGTGGTGGGGCCGGCATTTTCCCTTTTCGAATGCATTGACTTATCATTTTATAGTCGTCAGCCTCGGCCCAGGGCTTGACACCGTCATTGAAGACTTCGTAGACGAGGACGCCGAAAGCCCAGACATCTGATTTGGTCGAGTAGCGAGGTGTTCGGGATATGGTTTCCGGGGCCATCCAGCTTCAAAGAAATTTCTGTTTGTTTTGAAATTTGCGATAACTGAGCCGTCAAAAGCGGTAAGAAGTACGGTACTTACCGTAATGGCACATTCTGCGGGATATCCGTCTCACTTTTCCCGATATCATTCTTATCTGTGATTTTAGAAAGTCCGAAATCAGCAATTTTTATCACCCCATTCTTCGAGATTAGGCAATTCCGACTCGCGAGATCTCGATGTATACACGAATGGTGATGCAGATACCTCATCCCTCTTGCGGCTTCGATTAGAAACAATACTCGTTCTCCCGGGGTGATGTCATCGGCATAGTTTCGTAAATGCGGTTCGAGACTGCTGCCGGGACAAAATTCCTGAAGGCAACTGATACAACTTTCAGAAATATTGATTTCGATTGTGCTTTGCTCACCATAACGATCATTATGGGTGGTTTTTCACAGGCAACACCATAAAATTCGATGATATTTTTATGAAAATATCGACTCATAACTTTTGCTTCTTGCATAAGTATGTCTCGACCTTTGTCACGGTCCTGTTGGCTCATGTCGGTGTCTTCGAGGAGCATCTGGATTGAAATTTTGTCGATTTTTGTAAATTTGGAAGCAAATTGGCCCACCTTGATAGCTACCGTAACCCTGTGTGATCTTGACCTCATCAACAACTTCCCTTTGATAACTTTAGCAAAGTTCCCTTTGCCCAGAAACCCCTTACTTTCATGATAAGTCAAAAAGCTCGTCGGAATGATCCAGCTCGGCCGTGGAATTCCTCGATTCAGCTTCACTTCCCCCAGAACAGCATGACTCTTGTAGTACGCTATCAACGCACTGACCGTTTCAAACCGATTTGTGCATTGAGCCGCCGCTGCTCCGCCACCACCGCGTTGACTTCTGGCCCTCTTTTTTAGGACGGCCAGATCCCAGGTTTTGAGATTCGGATGGCAGAATAGGCTTAGATGGACGACTTTCGGAGGCGTAGAACTTTTCGCTGGCTCGACACAGACGCTGAGGATGACTTCGATGCGGTCATCGTGGCGGCATGTTCGGGTCAGAAAGTCGCCCTTGTGCTCGAATAGCGGGGTGACGTCGGCGCGGGACCTGAGGCCATGATACCATTGTTGTTGGTGGAGGGCACGGAATCCGTCGACGTCATTGTTGGCGAGGTTATTATCTTCGGAGGACATGAGGTGGGGAATGGGAGAGGTGAGAGGAGCCTAACAGGGCATTTGGGGGGAGGGGGAGGGGAATTTGCATTGGGGTTTGAAAGAGGGGTCGAAATGTGGCCAAAAAAAGAATTTCATTCAAAAAATGGCATTGAAACTGTCTGTGCCAAGTTTTAGGACCCAGTTTTTACAGAAAGTCGATAACTGGCAGTGAAGTGATAAGCGTGTCTCCGATCGATATCCAGTTTGTCATGGGAGATCAAACCCCGCCCACTCGCATGGCCTTTTCGTAAACTGTCTCCACACGCATGCGTGGATCACTTTCCTGGAAGTGCACATCCGTCCTATCACCCATCCACGCCTGCGCGACGCGATCACCGCGCCCCCGGCTGCCAACCAAGGCCAGCGTTGTTCGACAACCATCTCTTTCCGTGTTGATCCATTCCTCTTTTCGACGAAAAACTGCCAACGCGCTTGCCACCTCCTCTCTTCGCGCGCGCAGTGGCAACCGAACCCACACCCGATACGCATATTCGTCGAAGCGGCGCGCGCGCAGTGAAGAAGAGATCGCCTTGTCTTCCTCGACCGTCGCCGCCGGCGGCAGACGAGGTTCTGCGCAGCGAACGGCCCACCGTTTGTCCATTCGATATCGCCGCGCAGCCGCTGTCGAACACGAATGCAGTTTTTTGTTCCAGTCTCGCCGTGTCGCGCCCTCCTCCCTTTCATTGATACCGATCGCGAATGGCCCTTTCTTTCCTTTTTTTTCTGTGAATGACATTTCCGACCTTCAATGGGTGCCCGTTTTTGCCACGAAAACGTCCAATTTTCCTTTCAAATTCCGCTTTTTCGTGTAAAATCCTAAAATCCTGGCAAAACGTCCACTTTTTATATATATTTCACAACATATTTCGATAATCTGTGCACAGTTTTGATCCATTGTTCCCCTTCCGCGTCCATCTCGTCAGTTTTACCCATTTCAAACGTGTCTTTCCGTCCCTAAAAACCCATTGTGTCCCTAAAATGCTGAGTTTTACGTCTTTGGCCTCCAGCTGGCGTCCTCCATCCCTCTTCGAAATGGGTTTCCTTCCCCGTTTTCCCATTCCTACAGGCTTTGAACAAGGCTGTCAGCCAATGTCTACCGCTATCGATCGATCAATTTGGTAGAGATGGCCTTCCTTTTGTTGCTTATCGTCGTTCTTTTTCCTTCACCGCATCGAGTCAAAAAAGACTGATGATTGTCAGGAAACTGCAATACTGCAACAACGACAGGAAATAGGAATTTGTGAAATCGTGTTTTCGCGCGTTTTTTTGTTGCTAAAATTGTGTTTTGCGTGTTTTTGGAGCGTGTTTACCGTAGTTCCGTGCGTTTTGGGCTCGGATTTTTGTGAATTGTAGTGTTTCAGAAAGCTTTGGGTGGTAAATCCGTGGCCAATCCGAGCAACTTTCACCCACAACATGCCCCGTCAAGGTATCCGCCACACCCATCCCAACAGTCCTGCGCGTCGGCGCCTCTTCGGGGCATCTGATGCCGGCCTCAGTGCACGACTCGAAGCCGAACTCAATGAGAATCTGACCGAACAGACGAACCGTTGGGGCTTCGACTTCCGGAATGATCGCCCTTTGGATGCGGCTAGTTCGTCGAGTGGGTTTGAGTACACGGAGCTGAACAGTGATGAGGTTTGTTTGTGTTCACACTTTTGAGTTACTTTACATGGTTGATTCTTCCAGGTCCCCCTCGCCTATCGTCCCAACATCCTGAAACGCGAGGAACTCCCCGATGGCAACGTGATAGAGGTCAAGATCTACCCAGTCGGCCGGGCTCCCATGCCCCATTCCCCGAACACGCCCACGGCCTCCGGAAACAGCTCATCCCAGCCTGCGCCCGCGAATTCCAGCCTCGATGAATCCCAGGAGGAGGAGCTTGAAGCCGACGCCCAGCCGGAAGACGAGGAGATCGACACCGTAGCCGTGTTGACCCCGACCCGTGGCACGAAGCGTCGACACGAGCCCTCCCCGGCCCAAACCCCGATGAAGCTGCGTCGCCGGCCGTCGCCCCACAAGACCCCGGTATCGAAGACGCCCGCCCACACCCCCGGAAAGCCGAGTCCCAAGAAGGCTCGCACCAGCACGAGCACCCGTCGGCTGTTCGCCCAAAAGAAATGTTAAGTTTGTTAACGTTTTTCACAGATTTTTATCATTTTGATCCGTTCCAAACCAGCCCCGATTGTACCAAATTTTGGCCCTTGTGTTCCAGTGGGACTCTTGTTCATTGTTTTGATGCATAATTTGTAGATGCTTATAGAGAGATTGTTTGTACCTATCCACGCATTTTGTAATAATTGTGGCATTGTGTTGTTTTTTGTTTGTCAAATAAAGGTGATTTAACATGTCATTGTCGATTAGTAAGTGTGCTTTCAAGTTTTATTAAACTTTTCAATACAGTCAAAGCTCATTCTAATGTTTTAAAAAGACGAATTAAGCAAATTCTTGAGATGTGCGTCGCCAGCCAGATGGGCTGTCTACAGAAGATCTTTGAAGGTGAAAGACTGTGAGGGTCGAAAT
>KB455487.1:8377-20772 GCA_000341325.1 Panagrellus redivivus | reverse complement strand
CGATGGCGACCATGTTGGTTCGATAGGAGTCGGATGAGCTCAAAATCAGTGAACTGCACTGCTGATGCTCACTTCAAGTCGTGCATATATACCCAATTGGAGCCGTAACCGAGGACAAAGAAAAAGATGCTTGGCCATGTTAAAGGTTGCTCCAACGCCCACCTTAAGGGTGGAAACGGCCTTGAAGTTGGGTTGATAGGAGGTTAGTGAAACCGTGGCTGCAGTTGCGTGGGTGTAGCAGCTTCTTCGTTCTTTGTTGAAACCTTTTAGCCAAACAGGTCCGCCTAATTCATCGGTTGCGTTATGATGTAAGTTCTCTTTGTGGGTTAACGTTCTTATGTCTCCGCGCGTCAAAGTGCCTCAGGCTATTTCATTTTTTGATCTTTGTGTGTTTTCGCTTCCGACTTTCCTTTGTTTTGAAAACATTTTTATGGCAAAACACGAAATGAAAATGGAAATTATGTACAACTAACCACGTAAAAATGCAACTAACACTGATACAGTCAAATAACGGCTAATAAAAAGACACAACCAAATATTTAATTTATGTAATGTATAGGTTTCAAAGCGGCGAAAGCAATCAGCTTGATTGGCTGAAGCGATGATTGGATTAAATGTGTTGTGAAGACGTTGTGTTGGGTAGATCGACGAGAATTTAGAAGAAGCCGCGACGGCGCTTGGAAGCATTGTTGGCCGGAAGCTCATCGTCGTCATCGATCTCACGGATGACGGGCCCATCGGAGCGGATATGACCACGGCTACGGTGACGGGGGACTTCCTCTTCCATGTCGTCGTCGGGGATTTCGATGATGGGAGCACTGCTTCCGCTGCTGCTGGGCGTAGTGACGACACGGGAGGATGGGACGCGACTGACGCCAGGGTTGCCGCCATTCTGGATGGCACGATGGCTGGAGCGCTGGGATTCGGGAGCGAAGGGGTTGCGGGAACGGGTGCGGAACTCGTTGTTGAAGGTTTCGGCTTCGGCTGAAATCATTGGGGTCAAAAAACTATGCAAACAAAGGCTTAAAATGGGTGAAGTGGGGTTATGCAAACAATCTAAGTGGGTTTAAAGATAGAAAAAACTCACATTCATCAAGATTGACAAAACGCTGATTCTTTCGGACACGTCCATCGCTACCACGCTTCTTTTCAATGACATGTTCACGGTCGCCGATGGCATGCCCGACGGCTACCTCCTCAACTTCGCCGTCACGGACCGAGCGTCGGGTCTCCTTGACGTCACCCGTCTTCCGGACAGTGTTCTGGACGACACGAGGCTGGCCATTGCCGTCGTAGGTGACCATCGTCGAGGAGGAAAAGACCATCGAATTGGGGTCGTTTTGCATTTGGGACAACATGCTTCCCATGCCCATATTGCCGAACATACCCATTCCACCGAACGGCGACATCATACCCATGCCGAAATCAGAAGCATCATGGGTACGGCGACGAGGGTTGGAATTGCTCGAACTCGAGGAAGATGACCCATTCGTAATCGAGGGATTCATGCAGGGAGATCGACCGAAGAAGTTATCCATCATTCCGAAGGGGTTGCCCATGAGTTGGTCCATCATGCGGTCCATCTGTTGCATGTGGCGGCGGGTACTACAGAAATAACAACAAAATATATATAAAAACATGTTTTCAAGAAAAAACTCACCCAAAAGGATCAAACGGATCGTCACCAAACATGTTTAACTAATGTAGGTTTTGTGTTACTACACCCGGAGTATGGAGAAGCGGTTTGATAGAAAAAGCTGCCTGAAATTGGGCCAATTTTGTAAAAAGCAAATATGACTTCGGTGACCATAAGCCACAAAACGATCAATATGTGGGAGTAACGAGCAGAAACGTCACTGGACACACCCCGAGGCGAGCCTGAATGACTGGACAAATATATGGAACAAGCACGAGAAGAGGAGCGTTCCGCAAAGGCTCAGCTGAGATAAGGATGTGAAAAAAGTAGAAACACAAATAAAGGTGGAAATGCGATTAAAAAGAGAGCGAGCAAGAACTCGAAATTGGTTAACCTTGAAGATCGAGAAAACAATGAAAGTTGGGCCTGCGGCGTGAAAGTGTAATAGGGAGTGCCTTGACGGTTTCATTTGAAATGGAAAATTGACAGGGCTGATTCGATGGATGCGCGAAAAACAGGGATGACAACACGAAATGATATGTGGAAGTGCGGAACACACACGCGCACGCCGCCGCGGGGTGAGTGACAGACGGAAACAACAGGGGAAATACAAATAATACAGCGACACCAACCGAAGATGGAAGGCGGATGACGACAAGTGCGCGACTGACTACCGCCTGAGGCCGGAACTGGTTGGTTGGTTGGTTGGTTGGTAGCCGGTGGCGATGATGCTTCTTCACTGTCGAGTGTCGGAACAGCAGCCAGCGGTCGTCGGCGATGGACACGCCAAATGAGAATGAAGTGAACAAACGCCACCACCCAAATGCACGGTGAACCGAACCACCGGACTGACGGACGCACGGGGCGAGATTAGTCTAGAACCTTCTCCACTGTCGGTTTTCGCAACCATCCATCCGCCAACGCCCTCCGTTTATCGGGCAGTCTCTCGCCCTCTCGCGGAGGCTTCTCCCGTGGAACAGAAATAAGCATGTTCGTCTGGAAGTGGCATTTTGGATGCGAACAGGCTAACATCAACACAAAACGAAGGTTCAAAGAGGAAAAAAACGAAATGCCGCGTTCAAAAAACACTACGCATTCCGGCCGGTTTGCAGAAAACAAAGCAAAAACGACGTAAATAATTCATGGGCGTAAACTTTTGACATTTTGTTTGTCGGGAAAAGTAATGCCAGAGGCAATTTGCGATGCAATCATGACCTCGGGGCGACCTCTCGAAAAAGTGAATTTATTGGCCTATCATCATTGAAAAACACGTGAATTTGGTATCATTTTGATCAGGAGGAAAAGTCGTGAACGAATCGATGCATAGAATTACAAAAATCTAAACGATAACGGAAAAAAATCGGATTTTAAAATCTGCATGTTTTGATCAAAAACACGCACGTTAAAATTTAGCGAGATTCAGTCGCCTTCAAGACGAAAACCTACATGTTTGGTATCGTTGGAGAGCTTATCAGGAGTTAAGAAAGGAAATATAAACAAAACACTGATAAACTTCAAGAGAAACATCAAAGATTACAATCATGCTTATGCGATGGTCGAAGCGAGTGGTCTCGCACAGAAAATGTGAACTGCCGGTGTTCGTTTTTCTCAAAAAGTTTACGAATTTTTTTCGTTTCTTCCAGCTGATTTGTCATGGCTACTCACATAGAAAAGGGTATGTTTGTCCACCTATATCATGCCAGAGGTAGTTAGTAATGTTTTTGCAGAGATTGCTGGTCTGAAGAAGCAGTTGACGACGCGGGAGGGCAATTTGATCAAGTTGAAACAGAGCTCGATTTTCGGTGGGTTTCAAATCCGTCTTTCCTTCGATTTTGACGTGATGTTTATATAATTTTCCAGTCCAATCGACTAACAAGAATGATGAGATCACGCTGGAGGTTGCTATGCTCGAAAAGCGGTTGAAAAGCTTCTCCGATGACCGCAATAAGTAAGCTTTTTCCGTCAATTGCATTCCTAAACTGTTATTTCCAGCTGTATCCGTGCCCGCGCCGCCCAGCACGAAGAAATGGTCAAGCATCTGAGCTCCCTCAACGTTAAGCATGGTGAAGTCATCGAAGGGGTCGCTGAAGAATGTCGAGCGAAGACCGGCGCTTCGAACGACTTCCTTCACAGTTACGTCAACACCGTGAGTCAAATGCCATCGAAATTTTCATTGAAAACAATCATTCCAGCACCGCGTCGCGACATCCATGCTCCGAATGACCAACATCAACGAAGAACTCGCCCTGGAGCTGACCAAACGTATGCTTTTTACGCAAATTTCCGAAATTTTTCCAAGTTTTCTTTCCAGTTCGTCAACTCATCTCCGAGGTTGCCGAGAACAAGTGCCTCCGTCAAAAATACCTTGATCTGCTTCAAAGTTCGAAGACTGGCACTGACAAGATCCCTTCTGCCGTGAATATCGTCCGTCCGAAGGCGAAGAAGATCAGCGTTTTGTGAGTTTTGGGGTTTTTCCCATGTTTTCACGTTTCAATGGCATTTTTACAGGGAAAAGAAGCGCCAAATCGTCAACGCCCTCCAGTCCGAACTCGACGTTACCTTCTAGTTTATTATTTTATCGTTATTTTTCTGTTAAGTTTGTTATTTGTTCATTTCTTTTGGTTTTGGTCTATTGAAATAACATTCAAAACTTGTGCGCGTATGGCTTAATGTGCTGAACGTTTGGTTCTTTTTGTCTGCGTTTTCCGCAGGATTTCCGATAGTGTTTGCGAAATCTGTTCTCTGTGAGCCGTGCTTTGATTTGTTGGTCTATCTGGAACGTTTTGACGACTCTAAAATGGATTCCTGGGGTGGTAATGGTGGTGCGGTAAGTTTTTTAGTTTTAATTTTGAAATTTTATATATAAATTTGTAATTTCAGGCGATGTCCATTGCCGACATGATCACCCAAGCCGCTAGCGAGGTCATGGCGGAGAACTATCTGCCGGGATATGTCTATGTCGATGCCTATCAGGCTTACTACAATGCTGAGACAAAGATGTATTACTATCCGGTTAGTTTTGACCAAAAATATATATAAAAAAGTTGATTTTCGTGTTTGCAGCAAAACTCAATGTATTACGACACCGTCAAAGGCTGCTATCTCCAATACAACCGTCTAGCCTGCAAGTATGTCCCTGTCGTCCAAGCTGTGCAGAAACCGAAGACCCGTTGGTCGAAGAAGCGTTTCCGTAACAAGGCCATTAGCTATTTCGGGCGAACTGAGCTCGAAACTTTCGATCAACACAACATTGACGTTTTTGAATGTGTTTCCGACCTGGTGGATCGTGTTAGCTTTCTGGCTGGGGACGATGAGGAGACTCGGCTTCGGCATGAGCGGAAATTCGGGTTTGGCAATGTTCGAGCTGATGAGGATGGCCTTGACGATTATGTGGTTCGTTTTTGGTATGTTTTTCAATGCTTATTTTCATCTTTAGGCTCACAATCGCCACCGGCGACGCCACTATAGCGACAGTTCCGACCCCGAAACCGACGACGAACACGATGAATACGAGCGGCGTCAACGCGAGGAACAAGAAGCCTCTAATCCGCCGTGTTTGCGGGTCATCGAGCTCCACAATCACAACCGTTTCCACATTATAACCATCGATGGCGCCCTGATTGGAGCAGGTCGGCAATGCGATGTGCAATTGCCCGAGGAAGGAAGCATCGACGACGTTTGTTATGCCCGGCTTCTGATCCCGACACACGACTGAGAGCGAATAAACTTTGCAGGAACATTTACGCATCTTCTACGCCGTCAAGCAAGACGCTGATCCGAGCCAGGGCGCGAGTTCTGCTGCTGTTGCTGTGTCATCTGACGCCAAAGAGAAGGTTTACCAAGTCCGGAATCTCAGCCGACATGCCATCCTCGTCAATGACTCCGTTTTGACTCGGCGACGAACGACTGACATCAATCATGGCGATGTGTTGCTGATTGGGGATAATCGGGTGCTCGTTCACATCCACAAAGGTAAATTTCAACTTTTAGAAGTTGTTATTCAACAAATTCCTTCAGGCATGAACACCTGCAATGACTGCGAACCCGGAATCCTCGCCAAAGAAGCCGAGCGCGCCGAAGCACAATCCCAGCAGAAGAAGAAATCCTCAGAATCACGACGCCGCGACATTCTGAACTCCATGAAACGCAAATACGGTTTGGACAAGCCGGCCTCCAAATACGTCGACCAAGATTACACTGATCGAGCCAAGATTCGTCGAAAGGTCGTTGGAAGCGAGATCGATGTCCCGAAGCGCCCAGATACCGATGATCCGTATGCCAAATGTGCGGCAGCTCCGATCCCTGGCGCATCTCTGGATACAGTTCAACTTCGAACAGCTCCAAAGAAGGAAGCTGCTCCACTCAGCGAAGACAACAAGGGATTCAAGCTGCTGAAGGGTATGGGCTGGAAAGAAGGCAAGGGTCTTGGAAAGGCGGAAACTGGTATGACGATTTCGATCGCTGAGAATTTGAAGACTGCTCAACGAGCAGGACTTGGTGCAACTTCGGAAGCTCAAGAAAAGGCGGGCCCGAAAACGTATAAGGAAAAGGTCCTGGAGAAGGCTCGAGAACGGTTTGATGCGTTGGGAAAGTGATGTTTGTGATTGCTTTTAACTTTTTCCTCACTGTGCTATTGTAACTTCTGTATTTTTTGAAATAAAATAATAACCAAATACCTGTAAACAATTTTTAATGAAGAAATTACAAATCAAGTCGGTACTTTGAGTTTGACAGTAATGACCCTTGGGACCATCAACTCCCTCTCTCTGGTGTAAAGCACCATTCTAGAACGAGATAAAAGGCAGATTCGATCACAATAGTGGCTTTCATGAAGTTAATGGTCCATCGAGTGGGTATTTGAAACCCAAAAGCAGCACATGTGACAAGACCGTGGATTGCCCCTGCTGTAGCATTTGTAATTACAGTGGAAAGACTCAGACTAGCATCATAAAGGTCGTCAAGTTCAATTCAAGCTTCTGGATACAGGATTTCATAAAAAAAATATATAAACTGATTGTGTCTCGCCAAAAGTGCAATTTTTCATCATTTCACCGACGGAACGCCGCTATACCTACGAGACATGACCTCTGATGCCATCCGAACATTTTGCAAGGCATTTGGAAAACTGTAAACTGATAAAGATATATAAAACTGAGTGATAAACTGATTGAAGTTGATGATTATCGAAAGAACTCTCGAGAACGCGCGACGAAAAAGTTTTTGCAGTTGAACCGGTTGGACACACTTCGCCAAAGTCGCGGATGAGTTGAACCCGATCGGTGTGATATCAATGGCGGTCCACGGCGCGCCGGTTCACGTCTTTTCGTGTCTGTCGTCTACTGCAAAGTGGAGTCAAAATAGTCAGATCGAGTACCTGTCTCGCAGGATAACTCGCATGTCTCTGACCCGGGTCATATAAGCGAGAACCGATTTTCCTCTCACTAACTGCCGCGCCGCGAGTTCATTGTCGCATTTTTGGGCGCTTTCTTTCACTTTTTTTATTTTTATTATCAAAATTAAGATGATTATTTTTACATGTGAAATGTTAAAAGCACATTTCCGGTAAAAATGGTGGACCGGAATCAATGTTAATCAAAACGGAAACATGATTAATTTTAATAAAGTCACTGAATCATTATGCTTCGGAATCAAGCATCGCGTTTGCATAAAAGCAGCATATGAAGCTGTTGAATGCACCTTGTTCATTACAACTACAACTTACTGTGAAATCATGTTGTCCCGTGTTTTATTGATGCTGTTCCTCATCGGCAGTCTCTCCGTTCTCGCCATCGAAGCTGATGCCGTCGCTCCGAGTGTTGGTATTCCGCTCCCATCTGTCTATGAAGATGTTTCTGCTGTCCACAATGACAACGGGCATCATCTCAACAAGCGTTTTGTCGGGAAAATATTAAAAGCTATTTTGGGGTAAACATACTGCATCAAAATGATGCAACTGTTGAAGTAATATGAAATAAATTTGGCAAAACAATTGTAAAATGTCTGTACGTGATTACTATTTTCCAAATAACGTGAACATTATGATAGAAATAGCAAAAAATGCATTTTAAAATGTCGACGCATTTGCAATGGATTGCCAATGGCTCTCAAAGTCTGCTCTCATTCTGTGTTCTTACACTGCCCAAAATTATCATCATTGTTTATGTCTATGGTGCAACTTCAAGTTGTTTTAATCAACACGAAAAGGGGTTTAAAGAGCACCGCCATCGACATCATCTGGCACAGCGATACGTTATCTGCTTGATCTAGCTTTCGACTGGATGGTATTCATGCGGCATTGTTGATCACTATCCGTTCACTTTGTTTATTCCTAATTAATGGGCGACAGCGAGCGTATGCAGACAGCAAGATAAAGCCAATCCGTTTATTTTCGGTTTTTGAGGTTGTATAGCTCGGAAAACTATAGCAGTTCCCTATTGTATTCGTAAACTTTGCAGGTAACACATTTAATAGTATCGCAGCCACCTCAAAAGTTCGTTTTTGGACCGCGCAATCACATGTTTGGTAGCAGCGGGTGGTTCTGACAGATCCGTCTTTCGAAATGCAAGGTTAACTTCAATCTCATTGGTCATAAGTAATCCGTATTATAGGAAGTCACAGTGAGTAGTAAGCCAGGCATTGATCATTCTTACCGTCCTGTCTAGAATGGTTTAGGCCTACATAGAATCCTTTACGAAACAGCACAACCTTTAACGAACGAGGCTACCCTTCTTTCCGCCTCAACAAAATTATATATTTGTAAAAAAGGCTCTTGAATACTTATTTGCTTTAGGTAACTTATTAAACGTTTTATGTATTGAAATAAACTGATTAATCGCAAAACATGAGCACTAAAAACGGGCTTCAAGTTTGATAGTAACAGATTCTGGATTCAACACAGAACGTCCGACCATTTTCAACTTTTTTTCTGTTTTATCCGTAGCCACGATTCTGTACTTGCGCAACAGGGTTGCGAGCATGAGTTTTTCTTCAATGTAGGCCAGTCTCATTCCGATGCATGTCCGAGGGCCACTGCCAAACGGCACCCACGCGTTTTGCATGCGTGGGGTGAAATCAAAGAATCGATCGGGATTAAATTCGTCGGCGTCTTCGCCCCAGACAGATTTGTCTTTGTGGAGAGTCAATACGTCGGTCATGATGAAAGTGCCCTTTTCGATGGGAATGTCGCCGAGTGTTGTGGATTCCATGCATTCACGTGAGGCGGCGCTAAAAAAGCAAAAGTTAAGATGGTTACTGTGAATTCAGAAACTTACAAAGGTGCGATGGGGTGGATTCGGAGGGTCTCTTTCATGACACAGTCGGTGTATTTGAGTTCACCCAGCTGAACGTATCCGATGGGTTGCGAAGGATCGCCACAAACATCGTCAATTTCCTCGATCAAACGCTCCTGGACTTCCGGGTACTTTGCCAAAAACCAGCAAGTCAACGCCAAAGTGTTGGCGGTGGTGTCGAACCCGGCGAGAAGGAAGACCAAACATTGACTGACAATTTCATCTTCCGTTAATCGCTTGATTACTTTTTCACCCGATTTCTTATAGGCTCCATCACTAATTGAATCATCAACTGCGTCAATGTAAATATCGATAAAATCATTCGGTTCACCGACAGGGGCACCTCGACCTTGCTCTTTTAATTCGATTCTTTCCCGAATGATTTTTGCCAATTGGTTCATCATTCTACGGAAAGGGGCCGCAGTTAGGGCTAGATAGATCATGAACACATGGCGCAGGTAATCGGACATCGATGGTACCAAATGCATGTACTGCTCCAACTTTGTGGACATAAAATTGTAAAATACGTCTTTCACGAGTTCAACATCAGGATTCTGGAACTGAAGTGTGCCCTTCTGACCCATGGCAACCCGACAAATGACATCCATTGTGAGTTCATGGAAGTACGGATGAATGTTGAAGGATTCATTTTTGGCGTAGGCTTTGTCCAAGAAGCTCGTCGTCACATTGCAGGCATCCTCGACGATGGGATAGATTCGACGGAGGCTGGAAACCGAAAAACTCGGATTTGTGATGGTTCGAAGACGCTTCCATCGAGCTCCACGAGCATTGAACACGTGAATGCTCGGGTTTTTGTCGACATCGCCAAACGAAATTGCGTTCATTCGGCCGTGAAACTGTTCAAACTTTTTGATAAACATCTCATGGACCATTTCCGGATCGGAAATAACAAGAACTTTTCGTTGGCCTTCATAGACACCGTAGGTTTTGCCATATTGCTTGGTCCATTCGCGAAGCGTAATGCAACTAGGTTTGTGATAGGATTGGAGTTCATCTAAATGGTTAAAAAAGGGCCGAGTTGAAGGGGGACCATCGATTCCGCGTTCCTTCCAGTAGTTGACAGTGTTTTTGGCTGAGCTAAAGTTATAAACATTGATAACATTTTTCAAGCATGAGTCAAAACTTACAAATAGTACTTTATGAGAACGGTACTGGCGACGATAAACACCAATAGAAAAATCATTACGTTTTTCTTATCATAAAGCAAAATTGATTGCTTTTGTCGAAATTGTTCCAGTTCATATACCTATCATGTTTCCCTTTTCAAACTCCGCCTTTTGTTAATTTTGTTGATAGTGATTGCATTACCCCTGTCAAGAATCTATTTGATCGACAAAAATGGACTAAACTAGACTCTATTTCGTTTTTTTGGTTTGAACGCACCCTTTTGTCTTTCAAAGTGATGATTTAAACGACTATCAGAACGTTGTCGTTCAAAGAGCTCAACCAAAAGTGTCTCTTCGTTCTGATGAACGACGCAAACTATAATAGGATGAATTCAAATCAGAAAATAGGATTAAACTGTAGAATTTATCGTTTGAACGCAGTACGTGCAATCTTTTAAAGTTGTCAAGTTAAGTTGAGGCAATTTCCATATATAAGCTTTTGTTTTTTCCTACATAACAAGTGTCCAATTTTTGACAGTAAGTTCTTCATAAAACAAATAATAAGAGACGCGTTGAACATTCGGAAGATTGATTGAGATTACCGGAAAAATTAGTTTTGTAATAAATGCTTCAGGGTATAAAAACACTTTGAAAGTAAAAGAACACCCTAAGAAGGTACACACACTTACGGGTATGGCAACTTGAGCCTCAAGTGCCATTGGGGAAACCAGATTTCGTGTTTTTTTTGTTTTTTTTTGTGTGACTCCTAAAAACGATTATAATCGTACTCATGATAAGAAAAGTGGAGGCAATTTTAAGATTTAAAATGAGCCATGGACACTGAATGCTTGCGGCAACAATGTGGAATATAGTTGTTTTTGTACGCCAAATCAGTATTTAAAAATGTTTTAATCATGTTTATTTAATGATCCTCTGATCGGTCAATGATCGAGAAGTTTCTCACTGCAGCTAGTTCACACAAAAGAAAAGCAACAAATACCTTCTTTTAATTAACCAAAAATGGCTTTGATTGCATCGCACTAATTTTTCCATAAAAACGGAACTTTAATTGGTTAGAGACGTAATTATTCCATTTTATTGTTTTTCTTTTTTCGACAATTGGCAAACAGAACATTGTGTTCTTCGCCACCCTTGCATTAAAAAAAATATCTAACTTTTTACTAAATAAATACGTCAGCCAGGTTTAATTTGCGCAAATACAAAGGACATTGAAAATACAGTACCCGGCTCATTTTCACAAAGATAAAAGAAGTGCAGAATGTATTAGTTACGTGCCTCAAGCTTGACTGTAATAGATTCCGGATTTAATACTGATCGTCCGACCATCTTGATTTCAGTTTCAGTTTTCGGTGTCGCGACGATTCTATACTTGCGCAACAGGGTTGCGAGCATGAGTTTTTCTTCAATGTAGGCCAGCCTCATTCCGATGCATGTTCGTGGGCCACTGCCAAAAGGCACCCACGCATTTTGCATGCGTGGCGTGAAATCAAAGAATCGATCGGGATTGAATTCGTCGGCGTCTTCGCCCCAGACGGACTTGTCTTTGTGAAGAGTCAACACGTCGGTCATGATGAAAGTGCCCGTTTCGATGGGGATGTTGCCGAGCGTCGTGGATTCCATGCATTCACGCGAAGCCGCACTAAAAAAGCAAAAGTTAAAACGATTCAGGTCGGTTCAGAAACTCACAAAGGTGCGATGGGGTGGATTCGGAGGGTCTCTTTCATGACACAGTCGGTGTATTTGAGTTCACCCAGCTGGTCGTACCCGATGGGTTGCGAAGGATCGCCGCAGATGTCGTCGATTTCCTCGATAAGACGGTCCTGGACTTCTGGATATTTTGCCAAAAACCAGCAAGTCAACGCCAAAGTGTTTGCAGTGGTGTCGAATCCTGCCAAAAGAAACACAAAACACTGGCTAACAATCTCATCTTCCGTTAACCTCTTGACCACTTTTTCACCCGACTTCTTGTAGGCACCGTCCGTAACAGAATCATCAACGGCATCAATGTAAATATCGATAAAATCGTTAGGTTCACCAGGTTTGGCACCGTATCCTTTCTCACGTAACTCCAAACGTTCTCTGACCACAACTGCCAATTTGTTTAGTGTTTTGCGCACTGGAGATTCAGTAATTGCCATGTACGCTAGGAAAATATGGCGTAAATATTCAGAGAATGACGGAGCTAAGTACATGCATCGCTCGAAAATAGTTCCACCAGAAGTTATAAATACATTTTTTGCAAGTTCAACGTCAGGATTCTGGAATTGAAGAGTGCCTTTCTGCCCCATGGCAACCCGACAAATGACATCCATTGTGAGTTCG
>KB455486.1:19685-37618 GCA_000341325.1 Panagrellus redivivus | reverse complement strand
GTATCGATCTTTTTTTGTTGGATAGTGAAAGGTTAAGTTGTACGGGAGTTATGGTAACAAAACTAGTGTTGCAGTAATTTTGGGTCACCCTGTATTTATTTGCCGTAAACTTCTCACAGTAACAAATCATAAACCTTCTCCTAACAGTTCTACCTACCGTATTCACGGCATGCAATGACTACCTGGTTGCTACTGAATGTACTTCTCGTTCCATGTCTGAAAATTCTTCCATGTTTTGGGAGTCAAGATGCCATTGTCGAATACACTGATGATGGTGCATATTTAACTAGCACCGGATATGTTGACTTGAATAACCCTGATCCGATGACGTTCTTCATTGAAGACTTTTACAAATGTACAGGGAAAATGACTATTTGCTATAAATCCCCCGAAGCAAGGTCAATCATTTGAATTCTACCTGTTTCGGCTGTTTACAACCTTCAATTTTCAGTCTTGGAAACGGGATTTGTAATCCCGCGTATCAGCAAATTGATGCCATTGCTTTTAAGAGTAAAGCAATACTGGGATTTTCTTTTGCAGAAGAAGGGCCAAATGTTCGGTACACATTTGCCAAACAATCTGGGTTTGCCCTTAAGCCGGACCTTTCTGATGGCCTTTTTCATTTCCAAATTCTACAGTTACCTGAAGGCTGTAGAATCAAAGTTTTAGGTGCCACTGATCCCAATCCAAAAAGTACTGATAAAGACTCGTTACAAACGGCTAAGATTGTTATTTATGTTCTTGCTGGGCTTGCGGGTTTGGTTTTGTGAGTTTTGCCAATGATTTTCATTTTTTGATGCTGTTTTGTTTAGATTGATAGCCATCGGATCTGTGATTTACTGCATTTGCCTCAGGCGGTAGCTGTGTAAACAGTGAAGGCTGACTATTTGGTCACCGTATCTGATAACGGATTGAACGCGATGAAACTTTTTTAAACTGACAAATTGATTCGAACGCAAGTATAATGCAAATTTAAAGTATTGTACCTCACAAGCCCCATACAGTATCCATTCCCCCATTCAAGTGCCATCATGAACCTCCTTCTCGCAGTTCTATCTTGTCTTATCCATTTCTCAATATCCGAATCACCTCTAGAACCAAAAACCCTCCGCCCAATCTACACCCGCATCACAGCGACTATAGTATGCAACGAAGCACCTCCCCCTGATGAAATTGTGGCATTTGTCCGACAACCGTATCTATGCGGCAACGAAATCAACGATTTTGCCATCCTCGACGACGGAAAACTCGATTTGGTGTTCGAAGGAAGAGGCATCGCAAGCGTCCAGGTGACAATTCCGGCGTTTTGTGAATGCCCGAACGGGAAGAAATTTAAGCCTCGCGTAAAGATTTTCGAAGTCGATTCCAACTATTTCCATGAAACGAGATCCGCCGCCGAAAAGTACCCCTTCAAAATTGAAAATAGAAGCAAAAGACTCGACCTCTGTAAAAGACGTGACTAAAGTTTGGATGCAATAAAGTTATGTTTTAGGAATTTTATTTTAGGATACCAACAAAAAAGTTTACAAAACGGGGAATCAGTCAGCTAGCTGACTGACTATAAATAAAGGATACAAATCGAAAAGAAACAATAGAAAGTACAAAAACAGAAGCAAAACGTACGAACAAATAATGAGTATCAGAGAAGACGATGATGGTCGGGCACTAGGACGACGGATATGGCAGCTCAGTATTGACGCGAGTTGCCGCCACCGCCCCAGCCACCGGGAGCGGGCTGTTGGGACCAGGGTTGCTGGGCACTCGGAGCAGCTCCATAGCCTCCGACGCCGCCGCCATTCGACCAGCCGCCCGGGGCAGCTCCAGCGCCACCAGCATTCCAGGGGTTCGGGCCACCAGCCGGGGGTCCCCAAGCCTGAGCCGTGTTGACATCGCTCCATCCTCCTGAAGGCGGATAGCGCTGATTAGCGGCGCCACCCCAAGGGTCGGCATGAGCTCCATACGAACCTGCAGCCGAAGCCGGGCCACTCGAATAGCCGCCATAGCCACCAGATTGCGGAGCGCCGCCCCAGGCTTGAACGCCGTAGCCACCACCGCCAGCGGATTGCGAGGACCAGGAGTTGCCGCCACGATCGCCTCCGGGGCCGCCCCAATTGTTCGGACCACCGCTACGGGCTGTTCCACGAGAGCGCTGACTGCGTTCGGCACGATCGCGATCCATCTGCTGGGCTTTGGCTATCTCTTCCTTGCTGAGAGCCTTCTTGACGTCGCATTTGTTGTTGCCGATGTGGTGGGAGCGGTCGAGACAGGCCTTGTCGACGGGATCATAGTCATCGAAGGTGACGAAGGCGAAACCGCGACATTTGCCGGTGTTTTTGTCTTTGATGATCTCGACCTGAAGGATGGATATCACATTACAATAGCCTAAAGTCCAATGAAAGTCAAACAAACCTTCTCAATGCTGCCAAACTTTGTAAAGTAATCATTCAGCTCCTGCTCGGTATTGTCATCACGGACACCAGAAATGTACAATCGCTTCGTCGAGATGTTAGCTTCATTCTTGGCGGACGCTTCACGGGGTACAGCGCGCTTGGGATCGACAGTCTTGCCATCGACGACATGGGGACGGGATTTCATGGCGGCATCGACCTGGAAACGGGAAATTTATATATAAAAACTGTTAAAAATGGAAAATTTATATATAAAAACCATACAAAATTAAAGTCAAACTTACATCAGTAGTATTCTTGTACGTAACAAAACCAAATCCACGGCTCCGACGAGTATGTGGATCCTTCATGACGACACAATCCGAGACAGTTCCATACTGCTCATAGAAGCTTTTGAGGGTCTCATCCGTCGTCTGCATCGAGAGACCGCCGATGAAGAGCTTGCGGTACTGTTCATCCTGCTTGGAGTTGCCATTCTGAAACGGAATCATCATTATATCTCGTAAAGTTTTCATTGTGCAACAGTCTCGATGACAGGCAAGATTTCTAGGTCTTTCGTCTATCTGCATGCCTACTCTCTTTCTGTCTCAAACCTCTCTTCTACCTAGAAACATTCCTCCAAAGATCATAATGAAAATAAAGCTTACAGAGGACTGATCGGAAACCTCTTCCTTCACCATTTTCGGAACTATACTCTTATCGCTCTATGTGGCTAAGAAGACAGATAAAAGTCTCAATTCTAGCGTTGGTGGTTAGCTAGCGATTCGCGAATGTAGAGAAGCCTACTCGCCTATGTAAGTTGAACACAGTCTGGCTAAAAAGTTGAATCTACACGTTATTAGAGAAGAGACGGGCGGATTACCTCGAGAGGATATATAGCGCGCGCAGGTTGGGAGGTTGGGATTGGCTATCTTACGCAGAGCTATTTGACTGCAGTTTGGAAGCGAGTGTTGGAAAGGACGTTATGTAAATTACGTTAGAAATGTGTCCGGGAAAGGGCCTGTGGACTGGGAAAAGAAAGCACAGCACGGAGTGACAATGACAAAAGCGCTGGTGGCCGTTTTGGCACCCCTTTTCAACGCCCTACAGCTAATGGGAATCGGTAGCCAGCGCGCATACGGCTATAGCTACATGGCGATGGCAACGATGACGACGGCAAGGATGAGATATGGCGGAGTAAATGGCAACACGTTTAGCCCGAGGGGCGAGCGGTGGAGACGACAAAAAGTGTCGCGAACGCGAAAAAGTCTCTGCGAACGAGCGAACGACGACAGCAAAGGGAGAGAGCAAAAATCAATAAGTGCGAGCGAGAAAAACGCCACCGCGCCTGCGTTCGCGTCGTCGTCCCACACGAAGCGAGACGAGTCACACAGCGAGAGTCGCGATGAAGTGGTTTGGTCGAGTCGACCACACGCGTCTTGGGGGGTTGCCCAGACGCGACATGACTTTCCTTTAAAAAAGGGGGATGTGATGTCGGGAATTTACATGGGTGTTCTACCCATTGGTTTTTGTTTACTTTGAGCATTGTCTGGCCATTTTGGACATAATTTCGGAAATTTGAGCCAATTGACAAACCTTTTCCTTCGAACTTTGTTTACAGATGAAAACTACGTCGCTGAAATGACCATTTTTACGATTTTCAAAAAAGATGATAATGCAAATCATCATTTTTTTACCATTAACAGTTTTCTCATACAGTTTGCCTTAAAAGTACCGAACTCTGAAATGGCATGAAATACAATTACGTTTTTGCGGTAAATGAACAGTTCAAATCATAAATCCAAGCAGTTTTATTAATTTTTAATATTTTTTATTGTAAAAAAATCATCTATGAGCAATCTATACAATCAAAGGACCCTCCAATTAAGCAAAAATCCTTTGAATTCAACAATTAAATAAACGCTGAGCGCGATAAATGAAACAACTTGAAAGACGAATCATCGGCAACGACGGCAATTTTCAAAATGGAATTTCAGTTTCAAACTTGGACTTCCTCTAATGTTGGGCCCATATTACCAGCGCCCATGGCGACACTATTCGCTCGCCCTTGTGCTATCATCATTTGAGCGGCTCGCCCGTGCCGTGGACACGTTGGACTGATCCCTGGCGGCCGCATCATGGCCGGGGTTGAGGATTTTGATGTGAGCAAGGGTTCCTGAAACGAAAACTACAGCAAGGAATTTTATCGATTTTTGGGTTGGGTTTGAATGGCATTTGTGAGCACACTTCAAAAACGTGATAAGCGTGGTTAACATGTTAGTGTGAGCTTTGGTCACGGCAAACCTTTGATATACAGTATGACCGGGATACTGTAGTTGAGGTGGTTGAAAGGTACGTACCTGTTCCTGGATGCTATTCCGAGCAAGTCTTTGATGGTGCTCCATCGCAGTGTTTCCGCCAGCAGTTAATGGTGTCGAATCGAAGTTCGTGTAAGATTTTGGCATCGTGCCAGCGCTGTTTATCTGGCTAGCCGCCGTTAAGCTTGTTCGGGGTTTGTGTCGATCGAGGGTGGCCGGCCCACCAGACATGGAATTCGCATTCGAAGATCCCGCCTGTAACGGTGGTGGTGGCGGTGGGAGTAGCTGAAACTCGCGAACACTGGACATACACAGTAGCTTTTATTATTGATTTTAGACATAGTTTAACATGCATCACTCACACAGTTTTCAAAATCAATCAAGCAAAGCCAAAAAACCAACCTGTTGACTAAGCGGCGAATTTGGAATGTAATTCAAGTCTGCTGAAGGCAAATGCCCTGTGGCCGCATAACTTTGATATTTAGGAGTCTTTTTCTCGCCACGATTGTTCTTGCACATTCGCAAGAACGCCAAAGACACGAAAATGTTGAGAATTAGCAAACCGATGCCGATGATTACGGTCAAAACGATCATGGAGACATTCTTCTCGCCTTGGATTGTGGCGATTCTCAGTTCGATTTCGGCAAGTTCCTTGGCATCGAGGGTTGGTTTGACTGATGGCTTGGGGGCGGCGGCTGAAATTTGCAGTTTTTGACATTGAACGTTATGAGTGCATTTGCAACATTTTTTCAACGAATGCAATTAATGCATTCGAACAAACAGTTTAAAGGAATTTTGTATTCGCACACATGTGACACCGAACGGGTAAAACCCCATTCGCACAGAATTTTTTGTAGAATTCTTTTGTAAAAACAATCAACATAAAACAGTTATACTCACTCGTCAAAGCCCTATTGGCATCCTTTGGAATCGGTGTCGGTGGCAATGGTGGTGGCGGAAATGGATCGTTATGCAGTGCCGAATACGGTCTCACATAGCCATAGAAGCTTTGTCGATTGAAATGATCTGGCAGATAGTTATGTTCCTCGGGTACGGACCCATCCCGTGACCCTTTATTCAACTGTGGAATGAAACTGCTCCAAAACCCGACGAAATTGTTTCGATAATAGTTTTTGACCCTGGGGCGATCAGTAATTTCGAGAAACGCTTCTCGACTGGCTTGACTAAATTGGGGCCATGGGGTCGAATGGAATCGATCTTCAATCGATGTTTGGGTCGACATGGGGGTCGGCTTTGAAGGGTCGCCGGATTTGACGAAGTTGGATACATAGTGCATCATAATTCTGGCAATGTTTTTGTCGTCATTGTTGAAACCGCCTGTGTAGAGTTGAGCATCGCCGGATTGAGCTGATAGGGGATATCCCATGATGTAGGGGACGTGGTCTTCGGATAGGGATCCACGAATTCCATTACCGGGTTGTTCTTTTGAGAAGGCACGGGTTTCGTGGCCAAAGACGAAGCTGAATCGACGAAATAGATAGTTTTGTAAAAGATTACTATAAAAACTCACAAAAACGTGTTCGAAACTTTGGGAACTTCATCAGTTGAATGCATTCTCAAAGTCTCAACCAATGGAGCAGTGAATAAAACATCGCTTAACGCATTTAGTAGCCCATTTCGAAGTGCCTTCGGACTCTGCTTCGGATTTTCCCAATCAGTATACTCAGCCGTTACAGCTTCGAGAATCTCCTTCCGATGGTAATCATAGAGATTTCTAACAAGCGTCCGTAGGATCTTGTCCCTCCGCTCTTTATCGATTCCACGCTCCAGATCAGCATTGGCCATCAGATGGTGGGCGGGGGCGTTTACAGTACCCACGAGAAGGTCGACATCTCGAAAAAGGGCGCCATATTTGGGTGAAAATGATATCCTAGGATGGTTAGGAACAATTTGACCATCAACAATGGGTGCAAATGCTTCGAGGAAAGTTGGAGCGTGCAGTTTCTTCGCGGCTTGGGTCAGATTCTTTTCACTGTGATCCTGGACGCACCTGATGATTTGAGACATTTCATTTTGGAACACATCGTTGGTGGAGCGTTCTTTGGAGGAGCGTTTGTCTGATTCGTAGCACTGAAATGGGTTTTGACTTTTAAATTCGGTGTCAAAAAGCGAATATCGATTGCCTTGCCCTCTTCGAAATGGCCAAAAGTGCAACAAATTTCGAAACAGTTGCAAAACCCAAGCCGGTTTTTTACCCATTTACATACCCGGACAGCTATCCCCAATCCTATCAATCTCACTTTCTGCCCTTTGCTTGCCCTCTGTTCATTTCCGGCCAACTTCCAGGAAGGCCTGCCCAAAAAAAGAATGCCAAGCTAAAAACGAACTTTCAACGCTTCAGCAATTTTCATGAAATACTGCTGCGGGTGGGTTGACATCGCCCATGGGGCCAGCGCTGACCCGTCGAGCAAAATAGCCCTTCGAAACAGTCTGTTTTTGGGCTGTGTAATCGGTGATGCCATAAGTAGTGATACTAAGCTTGCTCCAGTGCCCCAGCCCATGAGGGTTATCGACGTTGGATCGCCTCCGAAGGCAGGGAGAACATTACTTAGCATTTTTAAGGCTGCGACAAGGTCAGATAGGCCTGCGTTACCAGAGCAGGAATGAAGTTCACATCGACCTAAGAAGCCATAGACACCAATACGGTAATTTAGTGTTACAACGACAATTTGACCGGCGGCCGCGAGTACTGTAGCGTTGTACGCATTTCCCGAGCCGTAGCCATAATCGCCGCCATGGACTAGGACGATTACTGATAATTGTGAATTTGATGAAGATGAACTGTCTCGGGTTAGTCTTTCTGGTACGAATAGATTCATGTAGAGACAATCTTCGGATTGTGGCTGTAGAAACGGTAATATTCTATGCACATGGTCGAATCGTTGGGCTGACATGGTCTTCAACGCTCTGAAACACAGTTTTTTGGAGTTATTTTCAGCCACATAAATCCACATCACCCAAAAAGCTATTCTAAAGCTTTAATTTCCCCTTTTCGAAGTAGCACTTACTCAGTTTCCGACAATGGTGGCAATCCCGACTGTATACACGCATTTCCGAGACTAAAAGCATCCTTCGCTTGATGGGTCCATTTCGCGGCCGATATGGCCATGTTGAACCTATATTGTCCGGCTGGAGCAACGCCATAGGGCACTCCGAGGTACTGGGTGACCGCAGGGAGGTCATCGACCTCGGGACTGACGGTCTCACCACGAACGATGCCGAATGAGGTGGAAACTGATTTGCGACCGTAGTTTGCTCTAAATGAACATGTTCAAAGATGAAAAAGGTGTAAAGAAGGTTGAACTTACTGAGTGAATGATAAAAAAGACAAAAATACCGCGCATAGGCAAGTCAACGGCACTACTGAGGGCAGCATTGCGCCGATGGATGAGATCGGTGATAAGAAGTTGGAACAAAACAAAGAAAAGGCAAATCTGGGCACTGAGGAACAGCTTCAGGCAGAAGGGAAAGTGAAAAGTGTAAAAACGTCAAACAGGCGGCGACTCCACGATAGCCTCCGGTGGCCGCATCTGGGATGGAACGGGCAAGGTGAACGGCAGCTCCGGTGGCGGCAAGATGGCTCTGAAAAGTGTTTTTATACAGTTTAGGCAACACTAAACTAAACATATGAAACTCGCTGAGAAAGTAGTCGTCATAAAGTTCAAACAGCCCCCTAAGGACATTTGGCACTTTCGCGCATTCACCCGGAAACGAAAGAATGCAAACTTCTCAAAAGCCATACAGGCGTGTTGAATAAGAACCCTGCTGACTGACTGCGCAGATCTCAGGGCTCAGTCAGTCCGTTACGCGAGATTTACCATGGCCTCATGGGATCCATCATGACGGACAAGGAGCATTTGTCAGAGTTTGGGGAAGCAGCGTGTTCGCTGTCAAATGTCCATCTTCGGGAAGACACTGTGAGGACAAGGGGGGCCGTGGATGAAGAGAGACATCCGGAAATGAGTAAATTTGCGGGTACGGACGGGCCTTGGGGCGCGGATTTACGGTTCCAGAAGCGTGGGATCGGAGTTAAAGTTAAACCTTTAGGGTTAAAAGTCGTCATTTTTCAAACAGATTGTTAAAGAATGTGCATAGCTTTTCTTATTTTCCGGACCGAAAAGCAATGAAAATGACTTGTCGACGGCCGGGAATTGGCTTAATATAGGCATGAATGGCACACGCAAAAAGTGGGCACGGAACAAGGATAAAGCCGTGCCCTCCCCAGTCAAACAAAATGGATAGATGGAATTTCGAGGTAGGACGCAGAGCCCTCTAATTTTCGACACATGGACACAAAAAAGTTGTCATCGCCGAAGCACGAACAGATTCTTGCAGGCCTAACAATGGCCCTGGTCACGTCGGGTTGCGTGCGGAGGCTAAATCAGTTCAAAGCCGAGCCGGGGAGAAAGGGCTTGTGCCGCGCCTCCGGGGGAAACAAGAAGCGCTCCCGACGAAGAGGTAATCCAATTTGGGGCGGTAGCGAGTCTTGTCCTGAGGGCAGACGACTTGTAAGGACGGTCAGGGGGAACTTCCATGAACCTATGAAGCTGGGTTAGGGATGCTGATGGACATTGTTTTTGGCAATGTCCAATTGGGCCTCGGCTCTGGTTCACGGAAGACGGAGACGGAAGTCGACAAATAGGTGCTGGGCGGCTCAATAAAAGTTGCGGACACCAACGGCGATGAAGGGGGAAGAAGAAGAAACATGCCGACACGGCAATCCTATCATTCGCATATGCCTGTTAGCGCCGACGATGGGATACTCTTGGTGACAGCTGTGTCGTGGATCGGGGATCCTCGACTGGACCGCATAAGTAAGACGATCAAAAAAAGGGGTAGCGAGGTGAAAAGTGTCACGACTAACGGCTCTGATCGCCGACAGACAGATTGTGTTTCATTACCGCCCAATCAAAAGGCTATTACTCGTCAATTGGAACATGCATTGATGGCCTCAGGGGTGGAGGGGTGCTACATAATAGCGTCCGTAGGTCATGGAAGCCTAGCGGATTAGCGAAACGAGCCACCTTCCACGCCAACCCAGAGGGGCACGTATACCCGTGGGAATGGGAAGCCGTATACAAGCTGTGCAGGGATAGACGAAATGATACATAGTTACACATGCAGCTAAACTTGGAAGGTTGTTGAAAAAGAAACATTCAATAGTCAAAAATGTGATTCCAAATAGACCACACTTCAATGGACAGTCTTTTTTCTGTCTATGGTTGCACTTCAGAAGGTCGAGATGGTTCCGAGGGGATGGGGTACGCACATCTACAAATAAATAGCCTCAAGGCTAAGGTAGCTGTCGTTGATCAAGACGGCTGGGAGATGGTTACGACTTACGACAGGCCAGGTTGCAGATACCGATGTTAAAACAAGCAAACGAACAAGATCGATGACACACGCACAAACAGCTAGGGTAGCTAGGCTAACATAAGCTTCTTCTTATCCATTGAGGTAATGTCCTGTCGACACTGCCTGGGTAGTGTAGTGACGCGGGTTAGTCGGGGTTCGTTACATTAGTCAGGTTTGCTGACAACCGACGACAACCTTCACCTTCCTCGAGCTGGGGGTATAGTTTTAGCACACCTGCAGGAGCTTCTTCTTCTTCGAGGTGGTGATCCGTAGTCAAAACAATTGCGTCAAAGGTCGGTGGTCTCATTCATGATTTGCGTGGATAATGTGAGCTATTATAAATAAAACACCTGCAATTTGTGATAGATCCCATTTATCTATTGCCGCTCTGACGTAGTTTGCCGTATGTCAGGCATTACATTAGTCAGCGGTAAGGGCAATAAAATAAGATTGACGAAAAAAGCCGAACCGTCACATGTCGATGTAGCGCGGAGTTACTTGGCAGATGCTTTTTAGGTTAGCTTTGGGGCCCTACCAAGCATCGCGCCACAACAACTTCCCCCAAGCTGCCAATTAGCATTTTTCAGCTTCGGGCACCATAATGAGGCAGTCACTTCGGGAGGCAGACATCCCGCTAACAGGGTGGCGGCCCTCAGGGGACAAACCCGAACTCAAACAGCTTTTCGACATAAAGAGATTTGTGTAAATTACTGCGCGAAAAGGCGTCACCACTAACTCTACCCATTAAAAACGGCATAAATTACTGACAGTTTTATTCATTGTGCCGTCTTTGGTTTCGCCACGAAACTATGGCGTCATAAATCTTCGGAATTCCAATCTCAAGAACAAAACTAATAATAGCAACACCGATCCCAATGGCATATAGGTAAAAAACTTGGACAAAGTGTTCATGTAAAGAAAGTGCCAAAAAGTGTTGCTCTTCAACCGGATCGTATCTTCGCCGACGGGTACGGTAGCCATGGGCTGTGGTTATATGTTCGACGGCGGGGAGAAGTTCGACGATGGCTTGATTGAAGCGTTGTCGAAGCAACCTTTGTGATTTGGCAAAGGCAAAAGCTGTATAATGAGCGACTTCACGGGTGTCTTTGATGATGATCTTGTCCTTTCGACGGGAAAACCAATTGAATGGGGCTGGGATGAAGTTGACATCGAGTTTTGATTGGAAGACACCGTTGTTGCTACAATTTTTATGAATATTTTTTGATCCTAGTCTGACGAATGCGTGGACATGGTACAATTTTTAAAACATCGAACATCCCAACAACGGGTCAAAACATGTTCGCATGCTTTTTTTAAAATCCTTTTTTGGTTTTTAAAATTAAAGTTGTAAATACTTACGCAATATCGGCAAATACTTGTGAAGCACTTTGTCGAACTTTCATCGGATTGGTTTCGAGCGCTTTGTAGAGATCAGTGCATTCGTAAGCGCAATATGGGCGACTTCGGTGGATGTCGGTCATGAACACTTCGCCTTTTTTGATGGCTACTGTAATCATAAACCTGTTTAAGTTAGTTTTAGTAAAATAAGGCAAACCGGCTAGTTCCTCTCGATTTCGAAACGGAATTTTGTAAAAATTCGGAGCCACCAAGTTTGAGAAGATTGCTGACTGATAGTAATTCAAAATAATGATCATAGCCAACATGTATAACGCATTTAAAATAAACAATGCCCCTTGTGAGTTTAGTGGAATAGTTTGACGCAAATTTGCTGATACCAGTTGCTAAAATATGAAATGTGACCTTTATTTTGGCATTACCAATGATTGTTACCATCAAACTCCTTCCAGATTCCCTCCAAAACAAATCAACTTTCTTTTTCTCATTCAGTTTAACGATAAAAGCATGAAGTATGTGAATTCCCCAAACGACGAAAAAAGTTGCCATGGCTATCATCCAAAAGTTCAAAGGGAACGCATTGACGATGAAATTTTGTGAATAGGTTTCATTGGGCTTTCGGACGACATAAATAGTCTAAAGTGCATTATGAAAAGGTGAAAATGTGTTTTAGAAGAAATGGCACCTGAAAATATCTCAAAGGAAAAGCAAAAATGACATCTTCCATGCGTTCTGGGGTAATGTGCATGGATAAGCCTGACATGTCGATCTTTCCAGTAGTCAGTAGGCCCATCATGCCAGACCAGGTTGTTGAATTGAGCTTGGAGCCGAGGTCTGGGGGGATTCCAAAGGTTTGTTCGACATCTATCTAAAGCTTTTTTCATTGATTTATCGATTGGAAATGCATTTGTTGGTTTATTTTATTTAAAAATTTCGCAAAAAAACCGGAAGAAAATGCCATTTTTGATCTTTGATTGTTAACATTTTTGAGTTTTTGCAAAACCTAAACTTCATAAAGTTAGATTGTGTCAGTACTCACCCCTCTCCAAGTCAAATTCAACATCTGGAACGCCAATTGAATAATCTCGACCTCGGCGCCTGGCCGTTCACACTTGCGTCGAGGCACTTGCCGGAAGCACTTGTAAGCATCAGATTCGACTTCTATGAACCCAACTGAGACAGACATTTGTTCACAAACAACCGTAAGAATGAAAATTCGGAGAATGATACTTGCAATTTTGGTTTCAACTTTTCTTGGTTCTCACGACTTTTGTTTTTTCAGTTTTGGACATTTTGAAAAGTTTTTCCCCTCTGAAAATGCCGAAGGCCGCCGTTTGTTGACATTTCACAGCAGACTCGTTTGAATCCACTGAAAAGAATGCAAATTCGAATGTTATCAGACAGTCTTTGTTCATTCATCAGTGTTTTTGTTAAAGGAGGGTTAGTTTATGCCGTCGTTGGACTTGGTGGGCCTCCTACTATAAAGTAAGACAATAACGATGGTATTGTCTGGTGCTGTGAACCAAAACAAGTGACTGGAGCCCATGGATGGCATTAAGAGCTCTGGGCCTTCAAAACCGGCTACCACCAACCACAAACTGAATCCCAATGTGCCTGAGGGCAGTCGAGACCTGCATCCCGCGCCTATTTTCATCGCTATTGTAAATAATTTAGTTTCTTTAGTTAGTCAGTTTCACTCTTACTACTCAAGCACGTTCTTACGGCACTTGCTATCAGGCGAGAAGCGTGTCCGCGCTCTGTGTTTTCGTGGCGCTTCCGGAAGGCAACCAAACTTGGCTCATCCATCACAGTGGTCAGTCATCCTGTCCTCATTTTGGGGGGTGTATTTACATCATATTGACCTGTTAGCATGCTGCTTTTATAAAAAAGTTGTCCATATTTTGGTCATTGCCACGGGCAGTCAATAAATATATTTAGTTCACTAATTGTCGGCGGCTAAATGTGCCCAAGTGCCACTACAATCAAAAAACTTGTCCTAAATCAAGTCGTCGCATTTAAATAATGCAATCAACTGTTGCTTCCTGAGAAAGTGCGCCTGTATTTCGTGGTAATGCAAATTCCAAAACGCCTGAGGGCTGAAGATGGGCCACGCCTGCTTGCTCGAGGCGTTTGGCGTGGTAACTTTTGTGCCGGGCTGACTTTCTTTGCTTTTCATGGTAAACGTGAAACTGTTTTGAGTTACTTAAAGTTGTCAAAATGCTCAGAGGTAACAAACTTCTTCCTTTTTTCGACATCTAATCTTGGATTTATAGAAGAATTGCTCCATTTCATGTAATCAACTTTCACCATTGGCCATCATGTTGTTATCATTTCCTTTACTTTTGCTGTTCCACAATGGCACATTCGCTTTGTCAGATGAAAAACTACCTCCAAAAGTCGAGCCAACAACAGTCGATTGGGAGTCATTAGGGGCTGTCCAGAAATTACGTCATCAATAGACGGGGGGAGGGGGGATCAGTGCCACAATGACGGAAAATGATGAAGGGGGGAGGGGGTTTAAGATCCCCAATGACGTCATCGGATTATCACTGAATTTGGGGGATTCTGAAATCAAAATTACGGCACACAGCATCAATTTTCTATGTTTTTCGGGCCTTGATCAAAATTAGGCTTCTGAATTCGCAAAAACAGATTTTGGTAGTTCAATATCGAATTTTTGGCTGTTTTAAAGAATTTTTCAAACTTGAAAAATGACGTCATTTAGGGGGAGGGGGGTTTAAGCCATAATGACGGTCAATGATTGAGGGGGGAGGGGGTATCCAAATCACTGATTTTGCGATGACGTAATTTCTGGACAGCCCCTTACGGGATCAACCATCACGGCCGCCGAATCTCGAATACTTGGACACCATTTTGAACATGCCGCATACAGATGTCCATTTGGGATCAATTGAGTCGGATGAAAAAGTTTCAAAGCCTCTTCCGGCTCCGAAACATCGGCATAAACCGAAAACTGAGAAAGGTTCAAGCATCGAGAAGAAAGTTGCCAAAGCCCTTCAAAAACGTGAGCATTTCTACATTGACTTACGATTGTTGAATCAAAAAAAATTTTTCTTAGAAAACAAAATGCGTTTAAAGTATACCAGATTTACGCTTTTCTACTGTAAATCTGCCGCTTGGGTGTCTTCAAAGCCAACCTCTTTTTGGTTCTGCAAGTTTCACTTTCGCTGCATTGCAAGCTCAACCTGAGTTTCATTTAGCCTCATTTTTATCACCTCTTTTATGAATACCCACTTGTTACTAACCATATTTATTATTCTGCACGGAAAACATGTACAGAAATTCAGTTCTGTTTTTTGCAGTAGTACAAGTGAAACTTGTCAATAACTGCCTCCAGGGGATGGGGGTTCCTTCAACGCGACAACTTCATTTTGACGATTTCCTAAACGGATGACAAGTCTGGCGGTACATCCTTTTTGCTTTTTGAAGAGTGGAAAGCTTGGTGTTATTTATGAACAACCAAGTCCAAGATTTACAATCAACAAAAAATTCCAAAAAGCTCAATCGATTTAAAACAAACTTCAATATTTGTGGAAAAAGATATTACATTACATCTTTGATCCATTGATGTTTTTAGGCAAAATGGCAGACGGAACTGAAGAACTTCTCTACCGCACTTTGCTGGACCCCAATTACTACGAAAAAAATGTGCGTCCAACGGCACACCATCTTCAACCTACTAATATAACTTTTGGATTCTTGCTGAACCAGATCGTTGAAATGGATGAACGGAATCAAATTCTGACAACAAGGTGCTGGTTGAATGTTAACTGGCTTGATAAACGTATCTCATGGAACAGTTCAGAGTGGGAGGGAATCAAGAATTTGTATATTCCGCACAAAAAGTTGTGGACACCTGATATTATTTTGGTGAGTAGTTTGGAAGGTAAAAACTTATTGGCTTTGACATTTTTTTGTAACAATTAAAGTTTAATATTGTTAAATTCTTATTTTTAAAACGTTATTATTAGGTCAATAACGCTGTTCGCGAGTATTATGAATCCATCTTGTCCACCGATGTCATGGCAACCTCAGAAGGCAATGTTACTTGGTTGTTTTCGGCGCTTTTTAAGAGTTCTTGTCAAATGCGAGTACGGTATTATCCTTTCGATACGCAAGAATGTTACTTGCGGTTCAGGTAAGCGTTTTATATCAAATTTCTGAGAATACAGTAATTTCCTAGTTCATGGAGTCACGATGCATCTGAAATCGACCTCGGACTGACGACAAATCAAGGTGATCTGTCGAGTTACTTGAATTCAACGGAATTTGATCTCGTTGAATTGTCTGCCATTCGAGAAGTGAAGCACTTTCCGTCCGATAATACGTCATTGTGGCCGACTATTTCAATTATGATTCGGATGGAGAGAAGGCCGTTGTTTTATGTTTTCAACCACGTAAGTTGAATTAAGGAATGTTGAAGCGTAAATATGGTTTTGCAGATAATACCCTGCATCTTGATCTCAGCGATGGCAGTCTTCGGATTCGCAATGCCCCCAGAAACGGGTGAAAAGATAAACTTATCCATCACAACCATGTTGTCGATGGGTGTCTATCTGCAATCAATCACCGAATCAATTCCTCCAACTTCTGAAGCAGTGCCATTGATAGGTCAATATTACGTTGCTTCATTGTTTATCGTGTGTTTAGCGACAGCAATCAATGTAATGTCTTTGAATGTTCATCGAACTGGGGTCATCAGTCAGGGCCGGCATGTGCCATATTGGATGGAACGCTTCGTATTGGGCTATCTGGCGACAGCTTTGAGGATGCAGATTCACGAACCAGATTCCATAACTTTACTGAAATCCAGCCAAGCAAAAGCTTCCATCATTCGTCGATCGAGTTTGCTACGAGATTTGAAAAGGCTTCGAAATGCCGATAGTTTACGTGGTTCAAAAGATGAATCTCAACTTTGTGAATGTCTAATCGCAACTTCTATTGTATGTCACTTTTTTCCATTTCATAACCTTAAAATGCCATTCCAGCAAACTATAACCGCTCCAAACGGCCGAAAAGCCGCTTCAATCAACCACCATCACAACCATCCCAACAATCTGGACCCTTCCCGCCTAACCGAACTGGAACTTCTCGAGCGTCCAACTTCAACCCCGGGCGAAAGTGCCTTCCTCCAACGCGTCGTCACGGACCAAGTGATTCCACGGATGTCCATCCGGCCCCAGGCAGTTGGCGAATTCGAGGACCGCTTCAAGCGCATTCTCAAGCGTGTCTATCGCACTTTACAGCAGCGTGAAATTCGGGACGAAATTCTCGACGAGAGGCAAAGGATAATGTGGCAATGGCAGTGTCTGGCCGAAGTTGTTGACCGATTTTTCTTGTTTGTGTTTTCTTGTGCCACTTTGGGAACGATTTTGTGTTTCTTAGTTTTGCCGGTGACGTTGAGGGATTTGTTTAACTACTCGCTTTTTTAAATGGCGTTTTCAAGTTACAAATTGGTCAAGTAGTCTACGAAATAAAATTTTTCGAATGAAAAAAGTTCAAAGCATTTTCCCTGTTTTTTTTATTTCCATTAAATATGAAAATCTCGCAAAATAAAAAACTACAGATTATTAAAATTTACACAAAATTAAGCTTTCCAACAAATATGGACGAGGTTTCTTCAAAAGTTACTACTGTAATTTGGTTCCTAGCTATTGTATAAGAGTTAACAGGGTCAGACATTGAAGAAATGTCATCGCGACTGTGAAAGTAATGACAATTTTGTTGCAGTAGAGCAGTTTTAGAAGAAGTGTTGCACGTGGTTGGTTGGTTAAGGACTATTAAAACAGTAAAAGTAATTAAAGAAGAGCAAAGTGGGAAGAAGCACCGCCGGAATGGAGAGGTTTTAGGTTTTGATGGAGTCTATCGTGGATAGTGGTGATAGTACACTTCATTCGCCCTTGCCGGCCACAATGCTGGTGGTTGTGATGGGTTCGCTGTAGCGGTTCTGGAGATCACGGCCGCGGGGTCCGAGGCCCCACTGAAAATGGATTGGTTTTGATAAGTTTGAACTTAGAATTTGGGCAAAAACATCCATTTATGAATCCAGAAACGTATGAAAAGCGAAAAATCTCGAACAAACCTTGGCAAAAACGGTGCTATCATCCTTATCCGACACACAGCACCACAAAATGCAGGTCACGGAGATGATGAAGACGATCGAGAAGAAGATGAGCCACACGGCGACGACGCCGAAATAGTCGATGAGGTCGAGGTCCTGTTCGAGATCCACACCCATGTTTGATGGCGTCTAAGCGGTCAACGGAGCTGAAAAGTCCACTTCAGTTCAGTTCATCAGTCAAGCCCAACTATTGATAGAAACCACGAGCCCAGTGGACAGACGTTGATCAGACGGAAGAATGTGCAGTTCGCGCATCAAAAAACCACAAAGACGACGGAAACCCATCGAATGGGACTGATTTATGACAGCTGGTGATACGTCCTGCATCTTGCAGCCAGCCAAGTGACATGAAGA
>KB455486.1:7804-19396 GCA_000341325.1 Panagrellus redivivus | reverse complement strand
TGGTCCCCCCTTACCCCACTTTTGGCGGATCCGAGATATGGGGGGGGGGCGCTGCCCCCCCTACCCCCCCTCTAAATACGCCCCTGATGAAGATGCAGGCATTTTTTGATTTATGGGACATTGGGAGTAGGTTTGGTATGAACAGAGTTTCGAACATGTATTTAGGGTAAGAATTTTGTTAGTTTTAAGAAGTTTTTTGGATACAAATTACAGTTTTTCGTGAAAACTGATCCAAAAACTTGCAAAAAAGAGTCTTGCTATCACACTGAGCTTCAAGTTTAGAAACAATTTTTATTTTAAAACTCCCCAAAAGTCCCCCACCTCCCTTAACAATCCCCTTTTTGGCAAATGTGGCCCGCATATGGAGATCCATCTTTTTTCTCTCTCTCTATTTAAGCAAACACGCTCGTGTTTTTGGAGCCATACTAAAGCTAAAGTGGCCCAGAGCCGAATTTACCCAACTACGGGAGCACAGAGACACTGAGCATGTAACATGTATGGAACATCGGCCGAAAGCGAGGGGCATTCGCCGAAATTCGACCTTTTCGATGGCAAAATGTGTTTCTTTTCTATAAAATGATTCATCGAAACATGTTTCACTCTTTCACTACGAAACTGGCTACAAAGGCGCATTATAAAGGCTTAAAGATTGATAAATTTAATTGGGCAGCTGTTTGGAAGGCAATTGATTGTGATCGATTTGGAAATTGGCTCTAATTGGGGTCGGGGTTACGGTAGTTTGGGTTTGAGGGCAAAAGTTTTGAGTGGGAGTTGGTTGAAATAAGAACGATATAGTTAGTAAATGGCAGATTATGTACAAAAAACGATAAAAGCCACAAAAAACGGGGGAATGCAGCGGGGCAAACCGAATTGAAGAGGCCCTGTGGCGATGCCGCGCCGCTGTGCTCGAACAGGCCCATGCTTACGAGCGGCTGCCGGAACTGCTCCTCCCGTCGGCGACCCGAGAGTCCAAGGCGCGTTTGCGTCAGTCGTCGGTGTCGTCGTCCGGGGGCCCGGAGGCTTCTATCGATTTGCTGCGAGACTGCTTTCGGGACCGGGACCAACTCTCGTCAAAGGCGAGGGGGAGAAGAAAAGCGAAAAAGCTAACGCGGAAGAAGCGCCGCCCTTGGCTGGACTGACATAACCGCAAGAAGGAGAAGAAAGAACTAGGCAAAAACTTGGCCTTGGCTTTGACGACTGACTGCCGGGGCCTATGGGCTCGAAGGGGAAGAAGAAGCTCCTCTGTTGGCGGTACATACCAGCCTTAAGCTGGTCGGTCTGCTGCCACCCGGCGTCTGTTTTGCCAAGCAAACGCAGTTTTCCGTCAGGTCCCGAAAAGCCGCTTTTGTTGTTGATCCGAACTTACTACTGATGACGATGGGAAGCTAGCTTGCAGTCAACCCCAGCCTGACGGATGTCGGGAAACAACGTCAAACGCGTGAGACAGACAAAGTGCGCAAGCTACTCGGGTTGCGCAAAAAGCAAAACAAACACTTCTGGTGACAGTCTACCGGGGTAGAGAGCCTGCGGAAACACTGATCCGGCCAGCCTTGCGTACAAAAGGACCATCGACCCAAGCGCTAGTCATTGTAAGCGCCGTTAGAATGCTGTTTCACCGCTTCATCGGCCGACACTGGGACCCTAGATTAAGTTTCCGCCGACTTTTTACACCTTTTAGACATGCCTGGCACGATTTACACGTGAAGATGTTGGACGACGTAAAACACGTAAAAAAACATGCAACGTGAAATTTTATGCACATAAAGTTGGCAAGATGCTAGCATCAGGTCTTTCACACTAGAATCATCGCAAAAAGGGGTCCGATGATGCATGCCTTCGCCACCTTTTGAGAAAGGGCGTAAACAGCCAAAACACCGACGTCCACATTACACAATCGAGATGAATAACGCATAACGAGACCAAAATGTTTTCTATTCACACGTTTAGCAAGTAATCAAGAAAACATGAACTTCAAACTGTCAAAAACCAAAAACCGTGCCAACAAACTACATAACCCAGATGGCACATAAAAACCATAATAGAAAACACCTTAAATCTGAACTGATCATAAAGCAAAAACTTCTGTATATAACTGATTCCATTTCTGATCTGTTAAATCTAATACAAGTGCAGTTAAAGTTTGAAAAACACTCTTCTTCCTTCACCGGAAGTCATCTGGTTGGTAGCTTCCCTCCCGGTCGTAACATCATCGCGTGTCAAATGATTGTAAAAAGAATAAGAAAGTATGAGATGAGATTTACTTATATACTTCAAATCCTTCCTGTTTTTACATGCTTCGAATAAGTAGAGGAGATGAAAGCTATTTTGAAGGGTGGATAAGATCCGTCGAAGTTAACTGATACCCTGAGGGTGTTGCTTGACTTGACTTGGGCAAAAGGAACATGAGAAGGTTGATGATGGGTTGCCATTGTTAGATGGGAGGTTGATTTTGAAGATTTAACATGGGTTTTGTTGTTTTTTCTGCAGAACCCATGGGTTTGGGAGTGCTCTTGAGGGCTTAATTGGAAGTTTTGGGGGTTCAACATGAAATATTGAAGGTTATTGTTGTTGTTTTTGGCTGTTTTTGGCATTGTGATGGAAAATTTTGCCATTTTTCTGCATTTTTGCATACAATAAACTTCAAATTTAGGAATCTGCGATCAAATTAGTCACTTTTCTGATGATTTTTTACTATTAACGTTGTTTCCGATCTTCTATATGTTGTTCCCGAACGGCATTCTTTCAAAATTGACAACTGTCCTCCTGAAACTGATCTGATTACGATCTCTGTTACAACTTACCCGACACAAGGCGTCCAAATCAGCTGCAAAAAGATCATCCCGATCACTACTTGCAAGTATTCTTCAAATCGTATAAACTTTGAGACTCCCATTTTCACCATCTTCACCCAGAATACTCAATTAGCTTCTTCCCTTCATTGCCCTTTGACGGGATAGATGCGTTCTCAATTCAAATTGGCGGGTATTTGGGTCCCTCAAATGAGCTCATGCCCATTTTCCCGAGTAAGTAGTAGTGCGGGAAATGCTTGTGTTTTTTAAGTAAGTGCATACTGCGTTAGTTGCTGGCTTCAGAAGGCCACCAAAGCGTTCCCTCACGAGTTGCAGGTCGCTCCTTCGCTTCGGTTCCGTCGGCCGATTCGTCATTGTCGATAATCCCTTTTATGGTGTTCGGCGGGTAGTGCCGACCCGACCATGGCATGGCTTGGATAGCGTTCACTTTTATTCGGGCTTTCTACTTTGGCATTTTATGGTCAATGAAGTTAGATTCGTTGATTTAGGTTAACAACTTCAACAAATTTGATTCTATTTCAATCCCAGCGAACTTTGAATTTGAAAGTTAACGTCATTCAAACCCTTTTTTACCAACGACAAGCCACACCGTTTGGCATCATTCAATTCTTTCAAACATCATATTTTATATGTCCCCCGTGCTCCCAAAATTCTTAACCCCCCAACCAGGGACGATAAATAATTGCCATCTGAAGGTGGGAGCCGTTTTTTCCCGTCTCTAACATGTCCCCGAAGTCCGAACAAAAGTAAACGCGAATAATCGTAATCGTCCTCCGGCCACCTTCGGGGCGAAAGTGCCGTGACGGCATCCATCCGCCGTGCTTCAGGTGGTCTTTTTGTGCTGTTCCGACCGGTCTTCCGTGGTTAAGGTAAAGTAAGAATTTGTAGTTCCTTAGTTCCTTTTCGGCGAAAAAATGAGAGAAGAATTATTGAGAAACTAACTTTTTAGCGACAATTTAGTCCTTCCAGACAGGCCTTGGGTTGAACGTGACATTTTGTTAAACTTCTTCCAAGGACGGGGTTGGCGAAACCCGCACTTCATAAAACTATACGTATTTTGATGCTTTCATTATTTATTGATAGGTAGAGGCGTTATTCTGTCGAGGGAATTAATAAAAGTTGTCGGCATCGGCATCGGCGTCAAATGGCTGCAAGATTAAGATGACTTTATGTCGTCTACTTTTCAGTTTTTCTTTCTATTAAAACAACTTTGCATTTGACGATATCGCTTTCAATGGGTACAAATTGCCTTCTTCCACTTACATTTTCACAGGGTGAAACACATTTGAGGCCATTTTCCCATTGAATTTGAGTCCTATTTCCCATATATTTTATAAAGCTTTTCAATTTTCGATTGGAAGTCACCTTCCACTGATCGGATCCAAATAGTAGCCAATTACGTTGAAAACCTCCTGCCAACCACTGCGGTCAGGTATCATTTGTCTTCAAAGTGCCTCTCTAACTGTCACTCAACAATCGCCGGGTCCTCAGGCAGACCCGCAAAGTTGATCCGATCACTGATTAAAATTTATTAGGTGCCACCCTCGTCGAGTCTGATGTGAGTTGAGGTGGACAACATCACGTCGTGGCGTGTTTCGAACGAGTATACCTATCCTTGATTGATCCGTGATAGCCTGTCTTGTCGATCTTCATCGTCAATTTGTCGGTTTTTTGCGTGTGTTTGCTTTCTGCTAATACAAAGCCCTTAAAATAAGTTAATTTTAGAAGCCATGAAGCGGTATCAATTGAAGTGTTAGCCAAATGTCAAACATCTGGAACGTCCTTTTCGGGGCATTGGCATTGGCAGCCGTCTGTCTGGCCAATAGTGCCAGTAGCACGGAATGGCGGCAGCGACAACAGCCTACGGAATCCGTCGAGGTTGGTTTGAAACTACCAGAAGTTAAAAAAATGTGTTTTCTATCGCTGTTTTCTTCTTTAAACTATCAAAATGAACCCTTCTAGGCGTATTATCTTCGTTTATACAGGCAAAATGAGGCTATCATGAGAAATTTAAAATCACGCAGATATCAGAAAAATCAAAAGGTTGGCCAGGGTGCCGAAACCCTTAACTGCGTTAAACTTTTTCATTACTAAAAACTGCTAATTTTCCTATATTCTAACATTAATTAACATTAAACGCTTTAAAAATACCGCTTTTTTATTGATTTTTGTCATAAAAATCGATTTCAGGAACAGATATCATCCACAAATGAAGACGGAATCCTTTTACCCATATCAGACAAAGATGCCCATTGCACCTCCGACAAAACAATCATAGAAAAACTGCTGGCTGACTATAAACAGCATAAAACACCTTCCGAATTGGGGGTATCTGTCGGGATTGAGGTTAGTTTTTCGCCACATGAGCATACTCTATTTCAAACTAAAGTGCCGCCAATCAATTGTCTTTATGACTGTCTTTAAAGCCACTGAGTACACAACATGTGTTTTCAATTATGTACTTTAAATTTATAGGTCTGGGTGCAAGAAGTCAATTCCATCAATGAAATCACCTCCGACTTCGACATGGACATCTACGTCACCGAGTTATGGGTGGATAATGCACTTCGCTATGACCACATGAACCCCTGCAAATACAATTTATCTCTTTCGAATGAGATCTTGGAGAAGATTTGGAAGCCCAATACGTGTTTTATCAATTCGAAAATGGCAAAGATTCATCAAAGTCCTTTCACAAATGTGTTTCTAATGATTTATCCGAATGGAACTGTCTGGGTCAATTATCGGTAAGATTTTGCTCCTTTTTGTTCGACCACGCCTTTTTTGATGACTCCGCCCACGTGTCTTGACCCCGCCCACATTTGGTTTGCCCCGCCTACTTTTGAGAAAAAGTTACAATTTTGAAGTTTTGCAGGGTTCAAGTCAAAGGTCCCTGCCAAATGGACTTCTCTTCCTTCCCAATGGATTCTCAAACATGTTTATTGACACTGGAATCGTTCAATTACAACAATCATGAAGTCGATATGCGATGGCTCGAATCACCGACACAACCGCCATTGACACTTTTGAAAGAAAATATCCAACTGCCTGATTTTGTGTTGACGAATTACAGTACATATCTGACACAAGTTGTCTATCCGGCGGGCATCTGGAACGAACTGACGATGACTTTTACGTTTAGCCGGCGATATGGGTGGTACATCTTTCAGGCGTATATTCCGACGTATTCGGCTATCTTTATCAGGTGGGTTGAAGTTATTGAAAAGCGGAAATAACGTTTTGGGTTTCAGTTGGATTAGTTTTGTCATTCCGGAAAGGATGATTCCGGCGAGAACGATGTTGTGTGTCAATTCGTTATTGGCTGCAACGTTTCAGTTTGGCAATATTATGAGGAATTTGGTGAGCTCAACTGTCTGTAGATTAAAGGAAACTATAATTTGAACATATTTCAGCCTCGAGTCAGTTATGTCAAAGCGCTGGACGTGTGGATGTTGAGTATTTTGACGTTTATCTTTGCCAGTTTGTTAGAATTGGCAGTTATTGGGTCGTTGACTGCCAAAAGTGATGTGAGAAACTGTATTTTTTGGTATTTTCATAAAAAAATACTTGGTTTCAGAAAGCCGCCGCAGCCCTTGCTGCCTCCGAATCTCGCCGACACAGTTCCATCAGCAATGCGAATTCATCCCAAGCACCGCCTTCGCCCAAACTGTGTCATCACAATGCCCGTGAATCGTCGCCACATTCATGTCGACTTTATGGAAGCACTAACAGTATGTTTTTTAACCCAAATCTGATCTGAAGGTAGTCTTTCAGCCGACCCCCGCGCCAAAAAGCGAATCCTCTACTCCCCCACCGATGGCACCCTCATGCCATCCGCCGCGTCCCCAACTCCACGCCAGCCGGAGCGGATGATGCTGATCGAAGCAGCAGACGACCCAAAACCCCCAATTTGGAGGCGAATCTGGCGCCGTAAGCGTCGTGGCCCAAGCAAGCCATGGACGACGGAACAGATTGATCAAATCAGCATTTACGCCTTTCCGACGACATTTGCTGTCTTCAACATTCTTTACTGGGGTTATTACTTGACAAGGCCCTCATAAAGGGTCGAAATGCCATGAAAAACGTGACAATATTTACCAAATGTGCCTGTTTGTTTTTGAAATCGCAATAAATATGAATTTTTATAAACTGACATGAGGAAAAATGCAAATTTTCGATCTTCCAAGGATCCAATGAAAGTGAATTTTTGTTCAGTTTTGTTATTTTTTGCCTCACCGTAATCACAAGTAGGACGATGCTCCTGCTTTTGTTATGGCAAGTCGCTGCTATCGTCGTCGTTCAACCGAAGCCGACATTTTCTGATTGCTTTTGGTTGAAAACGCTCGGATTCCATCACCTCGTACCTCCAGCCACTCCGAAACGGCTTCCCCCAGACGTCGGAGTTTACCACCAAATGCGATCCGAAAAGAAATCAAACCAACCCCATTGTTGGGCCATCGTCTTCCTGAGTAAGTTAATAAATTGATACCCTTTTCCAATTTTATCTCTCAAATATGTGCTTCCAGTTTCGAGAAGGAAAGCTTTCAAAGCCAACGTCAAACATCAACCACTACAAAGCGGAACGACGGTAACAACACCCTACAAGGCGTAATTTCGCCTGATGAAAATTGGTGTTTATTCAGAAGGTTGCTTTGAACCCAATCAACACCGGTTACTTTGCAATTAATGGATGAATGCCGGCTTTCTCGTGCCATACGGTCTTGCTTGAAATAAACTGTTATGTGATTTTTCGTTTTTGTCAATAAAGTTAAAACCTACAGTATTGTTAAAAGCTTTTGAAATTTGAACTGTTGATTGGGCACTTTTTAAAACTTTGTAAAAATTAGTTAACTTCCGGCATGCTAATTTTCTTCATCTACCTTCAAAGTGTCCGGGAAAACTGTACTCCCTTCAGTTAACTATTTTTCTATGCCACTGTCACCATTTATGACAGAGACAACACCGATAATTGGAAGTGTGGAGATGTTCCTGCTTTTGTTGGGCCAGTTCGTGGTGACTGTCATCGTCCAATGGAAGTCATCGTTTTGTGAGGGCGTCTGGTTGAAAACGCGCCGATCCGACCACCGTATTTCGCTTACCGTTTTGAGAGGACACCTACCACTCCGAAGCCGCCAGGAGTTGGTAAGTTTTCCATATTGATGAACTTTCCCAATCTTTCAACTTCATACTTCCAGACAAAAACACGACCAAAGTCGCGCCGAAAAACACTCCTGGGGTCGTGCAAAATAGACGTATGCAATAAAAACAACGAAAAACTGTAAAGCTTGTCGTAACCTCATTGATCTGTGCCGGCCTTTCTCGTGCCATACGTCCTTATGAAACTTGGTGCCATTTGCTCTTTCATTTCCGTACAATCAATAAAGTTAAAAACCACAGTACTCTCGAAACAAAAGTAGTCATTCAACCTTCGCGGAATTCATAAACACGACAAACAATAGCCAACTTTTTGCACTCTCAAAGCCAAAAACGTGCTACTTTCGCGTTGAACTCGGGAACGCACTTACCTCAGGTCGCCACGGGCAACCAAAATTCGAAATCCATGGCGACACTGAACAACAATCGGGCACCCTACTTGCTCCGGCCTTTGTTTAACGTCACTACAGACGCTTCCGGAAGACATTAGCCCCCGAGACTAACGATAACACAGCCGTAATGATACTATGTGAGTTGAAAACTGATTATTTCCTTATGTGGCTTACTGTAGTTTTGTTGTTTCAGCCCCATCAATCTATGACCCCTATAATAACATCAGTTTTGTTGAGCTCAACAAACAGCGAAGGCATGAAGCTAATAGGCCGACTGAAGACCGAGTTTATAATCGGGTCTATAAGCCGAGGACTGCGAAGCTTTATATTCGGCGAAATGGCGACCTTCAAGGGCGGCCAAAGCCGTTTATTTGGCGGATCTGGCAATCTCCGAAATTTGATGATTTGGTGGAGGAAATTGCGAACCATTTGGATATGAATTCAACTGATGCGACGTTGTATGACCCGAGAGGGAAAGTAATACATGACAGTGATGAGATTTTTGATGGTGGGACGTATGTTTTGGCGCAGAGAGAGCCGTTTGATGGACAGTGAGTGGGAATTTCGAGAATTTTGAAAAGTTAAAAAGGGGTTTCAGGCGGATTGAAGTTGCTAATGGTAACATTTCAAATGTTTCAAACTATTCTTATCCGTTGACAAACGCAAAACAGAGAAGTTTCAAACAAAAAAGCCAACAAACCCGACAAAAGTCAAGGCAGCCGAGGCCAGAATCTTATCTGTCAGCCGACAATCAAACTGATATTTACTCTCTAGACGATGATATGGATTTACGGATGCCAAATGTTGCTTGTGAGTTATTTTTAGTAAAGATTGTAAAACTGGTTAAATGTGTGTTTTAGCCGCCCCAACATCTGATTTTGGCAATTACAACATGTATCGTGACGATGAATATCTATCTCAAGCAAACCCAAACACATCGTACAACTATGAGGACACGCCTTGGGCCAATTTGGACGAGTTGAATGAAAAGGAGAAAAATGTGCTTCAGAAACATCGAGAGTAAGTTTTGGTTTTTAAACTGATTAACTTTGACTTTTTAAGAAAACACAACTTCCGTCGGTCCCGATCTGCCGTAATTTACAACCGACGGGACCAAACTATCCCAGACGCTTACATTATTTACACTTTTTTGAATGGCCAGGGCCTCGAGTGCCAATTTATAAATTTCAACCGAAAACAGCTTGAAAAGGGGTTGAATTTCATTTTGGAACTGGTTGCGAGAAAGTTTAGTGTGACCCCGGCAAAGTGAGATTACTGTATTAAAAACTGAATTACAGTAACCTTTTTTCAGATTGGTAAACATGGATGGAGTCAAAATCCGAGAAGTCAACGAACTCATGTCCCGAGGAGCGTATGTTCTCATCCCTCAGGGGCAGAGTTTCCGAGATACTTGGTACTTCTTACCTGACAATGCCATCGACACTTCGAGTGATGCCGAACGAATCCGGCTGCGGTCGGCCCAACGCGATCGCTATCTCCAAAAACAAGAAATAAAAGCGGCTAGGGCCACTGGAAGGTCTCAGAATCGAACATCGAGACAACCCGCATACAGTCAGAAGACATCCCGAAGCGTCGATCCCAACAGAGGCTATTGAAAAACTGAAAACGGTTTAAAATTGCAAAAACGTTCAAAACAAAGCTTGTAATTTTCTGTATTCCTAATCCAAATAAACAAAACAAAAACCGAATTAGTCAAAATGCTAAATGGGAGCATCTAAATCAGAAGCGAAAGAAATGAAGTAGTTTGAAGGGGGCTTCGAAGAGGCTCAACAACGAAGACCTTGAGCAACGGTCATGAAAACGCCGAAGGAACCGCCAGACTGTGCCGCGACTTTGCCGATTTGGGAGAACATTTCACGGCCGCGGAGACCCATTCTGAAGAGTTTTTAGTTGAAAATTATATATAAAACTGTAAGGAACGAACCTCCAAGCACCAAAACCACCGAGCAAGACACCTGTAGCTCCACCAATCATTGCTCCCATCATGAAACCCATCTTTAGCTTTTGAAAGCACGTAGGACCTTGCTGGCCGCCACCGACGACTTGGTAACCTGCGGGGACGGGCATTTTGAGGGGAAGGTTCTGGAATGATGAAATTTTAGTCAAAACTGATGACTTTATATATTTTTCAGCACGACGCAACATTGGCGCAGCTAGATGGGAACATAAAGGACCCAGTTTTTACGAAAACAAGGCACAACAAGAAAAACAAAGTGGGTAAACTGGCACTTTGTTTTGTAAAAGTAGTTTTCCACCAAATTCAAACACGTTTTGCGCATTCGGTAGTGACAAGTGATACTTTACATCCAGAAATAGTCCACGAATGTTAGAAAAGATACAAAACGATGGGAAAATATAAAATTAAAGCGCTTTTGAAGCAGTAAACATGAAAGAGAGCATGAAGTTAGGCTATGATCGGAAAGGTTTTTTAAAAATGTGCACGTAAAATCGTGGCTGTATGTGGCTCGAGGTGGAAGCGGGTTTACAGAAAAAAGGCTCTCTCACAACGAAAATAGACGCACATTTGCATTGCTTTACTGAGATGAGTTTATGACCGACAAACAATTTGAGAAACTGGTGGCTCGAGAGCGTCCATGACGGCAACATGCTCGCGAATGAAATCATGTTTTGAAGGAAACTGACTTTCGACATTTTAGCGTAATTTGAACGTAATTTCAGGCGTTTTTGTCGCTCTTATTGTGTTGGAACTACGCTGGCTTGCATGGGGATCGTGTTGAGATAGTGAAGAACGAGATTTTTTGGACAAGGCGACGTCAAGATAGACTTTCTTGGTGCAAATTGTCGGTTTCAGTTTTCCAACAAAATTTATAAAAAAAAGTTGAAAACCTTGAAAATCCGCCTCCCACAACTTCCGAACATCGCACTTTGCCCCATTTCACCCCGCGGCTGCCTACTACGCACAAACTTTGTGTCGATTTCAGAGCTTTTTTTCCGCCCGCGAGGCGAACCTTCGCCTGCGTATCTCAAATGGTCACCGATCTTTCCTTCTGTGATCAGCGCCCCCTGTTCACTGTTCTTATCATCGATTACCGGACAGAAAACCCAAAGAATTTTGACCCAAGGAATTTTGACCCAAACATTTTGACCCAAAGTCTAGAAAACCCAAAAGACATTTGACCCAAACGGACAAAATGCCCAAAAGTATTTTGACCCAAAACAATAATACCCAAACGGAAAGAATACCCAAAATACCA
>KB455485.1:322738-356322 GCA_000341325.1 Panagrellus redivivus | reverse complement strand
TGAAACGTGCATCAGTAACGGCTTTGATACTTATAAAAAATAAAAAAATTTAAATTTCAAAATTAAAAATCTAATTTTAACGGTACGATACTTTATAGCTCCAGGTCACAGGGTCGCAGTCCCGATGCAGGCAGTGAGGACTCGAACCCATGACCCAGAGTGTTCCAGTGGCTTGCGCTAACCACTAGACCATTCCAGCTCGGCCAACCACCTTTCCAAAAGTCAGGACAACCATGACTTTTGCCCCATAAAAACTTCAAAAAATCGAAAAAAATATTCAAATTATCGATTGGCAAAAACGGACACAACATTTCGCCTTAGAATTTTGTGCTCTTTCGAATGGTATAGGTCTCGAGCCGATTGGCGCGGATGACCTAAAAGCATTCCCTTGTAAGGAATCACCAATCTTCAACGTCGACCCCAACGCCTTCAAAGGGCTCCAATCCAGCTATGACCGTGTCCGTCTCTTCGATGCCCCTTTCGCGCATATCGTGAACAACAACAAGGTCAACAAATACTGTTCCCACTGTTTACGTCTGCCCGAAGAAGGCAAAGAGCTACAACACTGTGGCGCTTGCGCTTTTGCCAAGTATTGTAGCAAAGATTGCCAGAAACTTGCCTGGAAGATGCACCGAACTGAATGTCGCCGACTTAATGGTGTCTTCCCGAACTTGCCATTGACAGAGGTTCTTTTCTTGAGCCGATGCATTGACAAGGTTATCTTTTTGGAAGAATTCGGCGATAAGTTTGGATGGGAAAAGGTCCGAAAGTGGAGTGACGTCATGGGACATCATGACGATATTCGCGCGGATAAGGAAAAGATGGCTCATTTTGAGAAGATTTACACAAAAATCTCGGCATTCCGGAAGGAGGAGATGATCGACAAGGACAAATTCTTCGACATCTTCTGCAAGGTCACCATCAACTCACACAGTGTCCACACTAATGGAGGAGACGAGATCGGCATGTCGATGGATTTGGGCGTGTCGATGTATGATCACAGTTGCCGGCCAAATTGCACCATGGTTTTCGATGGATACAGGGTCTTCTTGCGGCCATTGAGTCAGGAAATTAGTCCCTATGACACGAAACGTAGTTTTATTAGCTACATTGATGTGGGGCGGTCGAGGTTGGTCCTCTCTTTGGAATTCGAGAAAATAGATTAAAAACTGAATGACCCCTTTCAGATACCAACGCCGCCTCGAGCTCAAAGGAAAGTGGTACTTCGACTGCCAATGCGACCGTTGCAAAGACCCTGAGGACGACATTCTCACGTCCATCCAATGCGCAAACAAAGCCTGCGATGAACCCCTTATCACATCCGAGGACGCTGGCCCGATGATGATCGTTTGCCCCAAGTGCAAAACAATCGCCCCGGAAGACTATGTCGTGGCGGCGCAGGAGCTTATGAAGACTTTGCCCGTCCGCTTCGACCCCAAGACTCCATTGAATGTGGTTGAAGAGGAACTCAAAAAAGCTGAAACATTGCTTCATCCTCAAAACATCTACATCAATCGTATGAAAACGACAATTTGCCACATTACTGGCAAGTTTGAACAAGCAATCGACATGCAAAAGCTCGTTTATGAAAACTACAAGCGATGCTTCCCGGCGATGGACCGTCATAACGGATTCCAACTTATCAATATCGTGCGGTCACTCATCGAGGCTGGCGATCGTAAAAGTGCTGTTCCATACGCCTTCGATGCTATGACTATCTTTGAGGTGTGCTTTGGTATGGATCACCCGTACTACCTGCAGACACTTGCTCTTTGGACGTTCTTGGAAAAGGACATCCCCAAAACTGATGAAGAACTGCTCAAACTGACGATTTACGGAGACACTCGTCCTGTCAACATTGGCGCTTACTTGGGAACAACTTCCATCCCGGGCTACAAGCCGGATGCTTAAACCAAAACTGGATTTAATCCAGACTCATTATTTGTTTCGAAAAACCAATTTGTCTGAACCCACATCATTTGTTGATCATATTTTTATGTTTGAAACAATAAAACTGACACAATAGCACCATATTCAGTGCAAACGTGAAAGAAAAAATATATAAAAACCCTCTGCTTCGGCGTCCCCCAACTTTGAAACATGTTGTTGTAGCTAACTTACTCAGCGTACTCGCAAAACTATAGTTCTCATGTCCAAAGAGTAAAGGACAGCCGTTACAGACAGCGTAGTATGATTACCCGGGTCCACATTGGGAAGTGCAATGGCGTGATGTCGATCGCCGCCAGCAATACCGCCCCAAAAATTGACAGATAATTTCACTCACACTCACCTTGTAAGGCTCGTTTCGCCGACACCCCTTTCGATTTCGTTCCGCATTGTGTTAAAGTCCGTTGTCAACGGTCGAATGTACCTTCTGGCTATATTCGAGGTCATAGAAAGTTGCCTTGGAGCGATATTCGATGGACAAATGTTCGAGAAAACGTCAACCGAAGTGTCAAAGAGGACTGCGTTGCGGGTTCGGTTCAACTCGGTTTTCAGTTGTGTGCGTCATTCGTGTCGGGACAGGCGCACGGCCCAGTTAGCCCAAAATGCTGTCTCGCTTTGCCAGAGGCAGCTTTTCGTTTAAAATGAAATTTGTTTCGTTGAAAAATGCATTTTTCTCTCTTTCTTGCAACTTACTTATTATTCCTTTCGCGAGTACGAGACCCTAGTCGCGTTTTAACGCCTTTAGCTAAGCTTTTTGAGGCTTCCGGAAGTGCATTTTTAAAAAACTTAAACTTTTCAGTTTCAAACTTTGGTTCCCAATGGCTTCCTTAAACCTAGATGTTGACGCCATCAAGGCAAACTTGTCCAAAGTCAGTCTCGATCTCCCGGGTTTCTGGAAGATTGCCAGTGCCCCGACCTTCGATGAAGCTGCTGCCAAGCAATGGGTGGGCAACCACTTCTATTTGACGCTTCAGGTATGTGTTTTATATATTTTTTTATTTTAATTTTGCAACTTTGCCCATTCTTAGTTACTGATAAAGCTATTTTAACACAATTTGTGTTTAATATGCCTTCATTTTAGCTGTCCGTCCTTTACGTGGTCGTCGTTTTCGGCACCAAGTTCTTCATGCGCAACCGCCAGCCTTTCAACCTCTTCATCCCACTTAACCTCTGGAATGCCTTCCTCGCCATCTTCTCCATCGTTGGCACCATCAAGTTGACCCCGGAATTCTACAACTCCGTCACTAGCAGCTTCCAAGACTCGTACTGCCATGTCTCTTCATTCACTTCCGGAAACAACGGCTACTGGGTCTGGTTATTCATCCTGAGCAAGATGATCGAGCTCACCGATACCGTCTTCCTGGTTCTGCGCAAGCGCCCTCTCATGTTCCTTCATTGGTACCATCACATCCTCACCCTGGTCTATGCTTTCTACTCGTACCCGTCGTCTCCTGGCTTTAACCGATGGGGCATCTACCTTAACTTCTTCGTGCATGCTTTCATGTACAGGTAAGCAAACTACAAGCACACTTTTAACACATTTTACACCCACCCAAATTGACCTTATTTTGATTACAGTTACTACTTCCTCCGATCCATGAAGATCAAAGTCCCCGGTACCGTTGCTCTCTTCATCACAACCATCCAGATCCTTCAATTCGTTATCAGCGTCGCCATCCTTGTCCACTTGGGCATCCTTATCTACGTCCAGAAGGTAAGGACAATGCAACACTTTCAGAGTTTGATACTTTGATCATAGAGTCGACTAGAATCATATCACTCAATGACTTATTGTTTTCATGCTTGTAGGTCAACTGCGATGTCTCCGATAACATCTTTTATCTTGCCAGCTTTATGGACATTACGTACCTGATCCTCTTCATCAACTTCTTCCTCCAGTCCTACGTTCTCAAGGGTGGCAAGGCCAAGTATCGCGATGATGGTAAGAAGAAGGCCAAGACGAACTAAAGTCCGAGTGCCGTGTCGACCGGTTTGTTGTCACATCCTAGTATTCTTCAACTAATCTCGGTTTTTAACTTTTTTGTACCTCTTTTTTGTTATTGTTTTTGACTTCTGTCATAAACTAATTAGTTTTTTTATTGATTTATTAAAATACAATCTATCCAAATGTTTGGTAAGTAAGTTAATTTTGCTAAGCAGTGCAGTGCTTTTCTGAGATTAGTGATATGCGATTACGAAAAATAGCCGTTTAAATGTACAAAGTGTTGTACTTTTTTTAAAATTAAGCACCCTTTTTCAAAAGTTAGTTGCAAGTTAATGCGTTTTGGGTATTTACAAAGCCGTTTCACCGTTCGGATGAGTTAGAACTTGTCTGATTTGCATCTTCGTATGCTGGCGGCGGGGCCAAACTGCTCGGGGGTCGATCATAGTCGCATACGTATGGTGGTGGAGTCTGAAATTGCACAACATTTAGGTTGGACTCGATGGGAAGTGACATTTCGGTGGGGTGAGGATAGTACATCTATCTATCCAGTCTGCCTGAACGAGTTAGAAGAACATCTTTCTCATAAAAGCACTTACAATTCCGTCCTGTTTCGGTCGCGCACAATCAAGGCTACTTGCATAGGTTGGTAGACGTGGTGGTAGCCCTAAGCAAGGCTCGCTCCATGGCTCGTCTTGGCATCCGTGAAGGTCATGATCGCCTGGTAATAGACACGGCATAGACCGAGGAAGGTTCAGGGCATGGACAAGTCGTTGGAATTGCTGTTAAAAGGGGTAATTTAGGGCGTTCATTAATGCAATTAGTGAAATTAACGATTTGAAAGATACCTCATGATTGATACGTGTTTTGTTCATTCGCTCCATTCGGTAGCCCATGTACATGATTGCACAAAGAATTACACATGCTAAAATCCACAGGAAGGGGAAAATTTTAAGTACTTCGAGTGGTTTTATCTGTAATTGGGTTGCAGTTTGTTTGGAAATGGACGTTTCATTGATCAAGGTCGATTTGACTTACGCCTAGCTGTTTTAAACACATGAATGCCAAAATTAAGACAATTAGAGCGGCAAGCATGACGATAGTGCTGTACCAGCCATCGGTGCCGAAACTGAAGCCGATTTTTCATAAAAGCTCAAACCACTGATGAAAAACGCACCTAACTTCAGCCTGATCACTATATTCAAACCCAGGTTCGATAATATTCGCATAAACTTCTTCCGGCATCGGAATTACGTGTGGCCGTAGGGGTACTGTATCTGGTGAAAGTGAACCTGACGAAATTGGCCCCGATTTGCGGACTGCAGGGACCTCCATATATCGAGTGTGTCTGTCAATTATTTCTTGAAACTCTCCAATTCCTAAAACAAAAGCGAAACATAACTTCAAAAGTCATCCAAAGCCAAAGAATGTGAACGATCAATCATAAATTTCATTATTACAGACCTGGTAAGTCAATGTTTTCAGTTTGGTGGCTGTTATTATGGTCTATCGGTGCTTCTTCGTCTTCATTTGATGTATTAGCAGGGGTGGCTGGCCTCGGGATAGGATCTGGTTGGGGGTCCATGGGCATATCGGAAATGCATTCATTCATTGTTGATCATCATTGTTATGGGGCTTGCGCAATTGAGTAAATCAAAATCCGATCCGCGCACGCTACGAAAGAGAGAGATGGATGGAAAGAGGCTAACTTCCACATGCTTCTGGTTATTTTGGTCGTAAAACTGCGAATAGCCTAACAGTTTAGAGTTTAGAGACAACGTAAAGAAAGAACGGAAGGAATCAAAAGCAAACAGTAAATCCAGTATTGCGCGGATATGATCAGCTGGTCTACACGACCCTAAAAGGTTGGGTTACGTGAGGCCTTGTAAAAAATAGAAATTTCGGGGTGCGAGAACAACAACAACCTTTTGGAATACTCCGCCAGCGGTAGGCGCAACAATTCGCCTAAAACCTGTTTGGAGCTCAGAGCAATGTCGTGTGCATCTCCGGAGTCTTCCTCGTTTCAACCATTTTTTCTGTGGGAGCTCGTGTCCACAGACGTAGAAATTGAGGGCTGACAAGAGACCCGAGGCAACAATGACAATGCCACGCCAAAGGGCCAATAGAGACGACAATCGAGCTACTAAAAGAACGTCTGTGGCCGAAAAGAAAGGTAGCCTCTGAGGATGCACGTGTTGCACATCTCATGTGTAGTTTCAAACATCTTCATGGAACCAAACGAAAAAACATGGCAAAGAATTCTAGACTATAGGCAATTTGAGAGGTGTGTTTCTGGCCCTAAAAAGAGGAGGGAAGAAAGGGTTAGAATCGATACGTCGTCACGAATCGGGTCGCCGTTTTTCGCGAGGTCAGATCATACCTGCGTGACAAACCGTTTGGTTAATGCGTGCTTATCGCATAATCCGATCAAACAAAAAATGCGCCAGAACCACGACCGTCAAAAGACGTAAACAAAAAGCAAGCGTGATTGGGTCGGATATTGCGGCCGAAGTGGATCTGCTTAATTGTGACACGGAGTTGCGAATGTGACAGGAAAGATTAACGCACGGAATGAGCCAATCCAACGAAAGTGGATTTACGTAATTAACTTGTTGCTCTTCGCTCTTTCCAGTTTTCTACCGAAACGTCAGTCGTGGTATCTTAAAATGGCCGGGCTGAGATAAATCATTGGCAATGAGCCCCCATTTTGGGGATCTTTGTTTGTTCAAGAAACACTCACTAGTAAATATCCATCGTGAGTGCAAAAGAGTAATCACCCTATGGCCCGAGGGCAATTTTTTTGCAGATGTATCGTACAAATCGACAGCAGCGTCAATCCACTGTCGAATCTGCATATTTTACGAAGACAAAAAAAACCATTTTAAATGCGTTTTCAACAGACAACCTCAAAAAGCGCGACAACAACGTCACTACATAATTACGATGGTCTTTTTTTTCTTTCAATAATCGCGTAATCACAGTTTTGCATACCTATTTGTAAAGTACTTTCAAAGTGGCAACAAATAACCATAACTTAACTCGAAACCTAGTCCTTCACATTCTACAGCTCAGATCAACTTCTCCTGGTACAACCAATAGTATTCGAAAATACTAGAATTTGAGAAGATTACAATGTCGACGATATTACCTTTTTCGGACAATGTTGTCAAAATAGTTGTTCCGGCGAACCGAACGGCAATACAACTACAACTTCAAATGTGAATCGTTAGCTTTGTTTTTATTGCTAGATGTGGTATCGGACAAAGGCCCGTTAACCGACTGAAAGAAAAAATATATAAACTGAAGGTACAATTTTTGCATGCCGTACCTCAATTGTCGGAACGCGTCAGTAAGCTTCCGCATGCTTCAAATCTTCTTCATCGTCACTGGATTAACGTAATGGCTTTGAAATTTTATCGTGTTCTGAACTCGTTTTTCGTCGATTTCAAAACTTAAAGAGCAAATACAAACTGTCATAATCGAACCGCGACAAACAACTTTGATCTATTAGTTTTGGTCATTACAGTTAAACATAGCAACCCTTTTATAGTGCATTCTAAATTAGCTTCCTCATTTTAATGTACCCTTTCTCATCTGACTTTTGGCCCTTTAAAAAGTTTAAACAACTACTTGCAAAAATCCCGTGGCCAGGTTGTCACTAATAATTAATTGGTTGCTCAATTGTGTTAGTATCCGTACGTGTTATGTAGTTTCTGTCTGCAAAAAAAGTGGTATTTACACGCTATAAGTGCATGCATATTACTATAACTGGATTTACGCATAATTGCGTTGTAAACGACGGGGGCAATTGCACGTGCTACGTGAGTTATCTTGGCTACGGTAAACTATGAGTAAATTGAGGCTAAAAATAAAGGGTGAAAATAACATTTATCTTATTGAAATTAAGCTTGTTTACGCAAATACTTTTGACTTATAAAGTAAAACTAATTGCATCATGATAATCGCTTTAATGGCTAAATTTAAAAATGTTTTTTATTATAACATTAAATTTTTACAGTATTGTTGCTTTTTAAATTCATTACAGATAAAATGTCATCAACCATGATGTACAATGAGGAAGTCAATCTTTAAAAATGACCACAAAGAACTCGAAAACGATGTTTTATAAACAATGTGCCTGTGGGCCAATGAGGATATAGAACAACACCACTTGGTATTGATAGATACATGATCATGTCATAAATACAAACAGAAAAATAACTCTGCCTACCAGCGTTCAAAAGGGAGAGGGAATCCGCGAGTTACCTTGTAAATTCAGAAATACAATTATGTGTTTGACCCGACAACTACTCTTCCGATTTTTTGCGATAATATAGAATAAGACAGTGAGATACTCGAGGGGTGTGATGAGGAAATAAACAACGAAAAAGCTGGCCGGAAGGGTAAGTCGAGGCCCGTGTTTTTGGTACTACGTAAAAGTAAGTCTTATAACTTTCTGAATGTATACTGAATATCTATCTTTGCTGTTTCTGCTGCTATGAAGTGTCGATCATCTTTCCGCCGGCGGTTTAGGCAGCGGGTTCTTCAAGATGCTTTTGCTAGCTGCAGGAGGTGGTGAGAGATTCATCGGATTCGGGAACGAGATGGATTCCGAGATGAGGCGTTCTTTATCAGAGAAGACGACGTGTCGCGCCGGGGCTGTCCTCCAGTAGCGTCGGATTTCGCCAATGACCAAAATAAATGCGGCGATGGCACAGAAGGCGATGACAGTTGTGAGGCCGACGATTAGCACAGTCCACCAGACAGATTTCATTTCTTCAAGCTCTTCATCAGTGCATGGAACATCGAGGCATCCAAGGCTAGAAGTCGGCAAATTGGCCGCCTGATGGCGGTTCAGCCAGACGTTGAGCCAGCCGCTACAGACGCACTGCCAGTTGTTGCCTAAAAAACGTTTGCATAAATTAAATGGTTCTATCCTTCTTTTCGCTCCTCGAATCTTTAAATTAATGAGCCTACTAAGTACATACCCGAAAGGTCAATCACTTGCAGCTGGTCAGAAAGATCGTCAAATAAACCATCTGGCAAGGCATACAGTGCATTATCGTTAAGAAACAGTTTCTTCAAAGCCAATCCACGGATGGCGCCCTTTTCAATCTTCGTAATCTTGTTCCGATCAAGTGAAAGGTCAGAAAGCGCTGTCAACGGAGTTAATTGTTCGTCGCAGATCTCAGTTAATTGGTTTCCAGAAAGGAACAAACTATTTACATTCCTCAAAGGCGCCAAATACGCTACATGATCTGCAAACAACATTGGCTGTCAACACATTTTAATGATGCTATTTTGAACTTACCGCTGGCACTTGTCAGTGAAGTAAGGGCATTATTTTGCAAGCTCAATGACGTAATCTGCTGGACAGGCTCGAAAGCATTGCCGTCAATATCCTTAATTTTGTTTTCTGCCAGCGTAATGGACATCAAATGACTGGACTTTTTGAGGTTAACAAAATCTTTGGTCGTAATTTTAGTGATCTGGTTACGGTCGAAGCACAATACTTTCAGCGCCGGCAAGTCACGCAATACGGCATTAGATATTTGTTTAAATAGGTTGTTATTCAAGAAAATCGTTTCCAGATTAGGCAGCCCGTGAATGGTAACCTACAAATAAAACTGTAATTAAGCGCTTTAACTACCGTAATGTTACCTTGTTGAGTCTGTTTTTGCTCAGGACCAACTTTTTAAGACTTTTTAACGGTGTAAACGCTTCGGGGTGAATGTTGGTGAGAGTGTTTCCAGAAAGACGCAGAACTTCGAGCGATTCCAATCCACGGAAGGAATCCCTGTAATAATCAATTAGTATTACTGTAGATATAATGCAATTGTTTACTTTGTGATATTGGTGATTTTGTTGTTCGACAGATCAAGTGTGTGCAATTCTTTCATCTGCGAGAACACACCGTCGGGAATGGTCGTTAATTGATTGTTCTGTAGGTTTAACCTCTGCATTCGCTTTAATGCGTAAAAGGTAGCGTTCGGCAGGGCGACGAGGTTGTTGTGCGATAAGTCTAATACTTCAAGGTTGACAGTTTCCTTGAGAAGCAGCGGATCGATTGTTCTGATAATGTTGTTGTTGAGCACGAGATGCTTAAGCCGGGTACCGACTTTGTCGAACACGCCATCACGGAAGACGCCGAGCGAGGATCCGGTGATGCTGATTCGCGTCGGACGCACTTTAATGAACATATCACTCGGAAGGATGTTGATCAGTGAGTTCCAAATTGTGAGCTGATTTATGTCGGTCTCGTTCAAAACATTGAGTGTTTTGAAAACCACGGGTAGTGTTTGACCATTGCAACCGATCCAGGCACTGTTGACAGCGTTACCATTGTGATAACAGTGGCACGGGGGCTAAAAGTTAATCGATTACAATTTACATCACGAGCGTTGATATCAAGCAACTTACAACATTATCGGTGTTCTTGACAGTGTTCAATATAGCCTCATTGATGGGTTCACACGATTTAATATCACCAATAACGGCACTGATGCCCAAAAGAGCGATGGAGAAAAAGGTTATTCTACTGAGTTTCGTCATGGGACTGTTTGCATCTCAATTATACCGCACAACAAAAAACTGAAACATAAAAAGGCGAGATTAGTCACACTGTAAAAAGAAGGGGCCACGCGGCAGCATAATGAACAACAGATAAGGAAAACGAAACGATGCACGATAGGTTGCGTCTCCAGCTACAGCACGAGGTTGAGCATCAGGAGCAGCGCGGAGTATGATGTTCCTTGTACTGAACTCACAATCAATCGACATGGAAAGCACGGAATTTTCTAACGTTGCGAAATAGTGGGTGTCTTTGCGTGTCTGCCAGCCCCAGAAGAAGAAAACAGAGGGTCGCTACGTCCACACAGTTTCCGAACACAAAACCCCGCTCGTGCGCAGCACTTCTTCGGGCCGTCGGTGGGGGTACACAAAAAACGAACTCCATTTTTTCTCGGGGCGTTTGTCCGAATAACGCTAACGCTGTTCTTGCTCTGCCCTCGGCGGCGCCTGACGTTCTATACCACCCTTGTTCCACAACTCGCCCCTAGCGCCACCACCGACCTTCTGTTTGTTCGACGCCCGGGGACTGGCTGCACGCGCACACACCCAGCTGCCGACAACGCCTGACTGTGCCGGGGGGGTTTTCTATGGGGACTCGTCGCGCTGACATTCGCACACATGAGTCGTCGACACCCCGCACGACGACAAGATCTCTAGGGTCGCATATCTTGAAAAAATCAGTACCCTCTATGTTACTTTCACTTGAAAGGATACACTGATCCGGGTCGGCATTCTTGATTGACAATGACATATGCAAAGGATCGTAACGCGGAGGGTCTTTTTCGCGCACGACTTATCACGAAAAAATACAGTAGCGACGCGACTTATACGGTAATTATCACGAAATGGGTGTACATTACCCTTTCCAGAAACAACGTTTCTTGCGTGTAATCAACAAGTTACCATGCAGCTGTCATTCTTTACTTTGCCGCGCGTTTTTTCGAGTATTTACGAGCCATTGTCGTTTTTTATTCTTCACGCATACGGCTTTCGCAAGTTAGAAAAGATATAAAGTAGTTACTTACATAAAAATGCTTTTATTTAGCTGTTTCTAAGACTCGCGAATATATTGGGATACAAAACAGTAAATGCAAAAGGTCCCAGGACTACAAAACAGCAGTGACGCGAGTGAGCGTGCGCACGATATAACTTATAGTATACTACAAAGTGAAATAGGGAATTATACATTATACAGCGAATGATGCTCACTCAGAATGGTAAAATTGGTTAATCGAATCAAGAATGTGAGATATTGAAGATGATTGAAGTTAATCGGCAGCAGTGGCTGTTTCGTTTAAGTTAGCTTTAAAGTTAGCGAGATCAAAACTGAGAACACCAGAAGTGGTAATATGGGCTGGCTTGGGGTAAATGCCGACCAAGGCGTCAGCTTTGTTGTACAATTCCTCCTTGAGTGAAATGACAATGAGTTGCATGTCAGATTGCGCGCGTTCTGCGATGTAACCGACGACCTGAAACCGAAAATGAAAGTGAAAGGGGGAAGTTCTTTTGAAAGCAGTAGTAGTCACCTTTCCAATGTTGGTATTGTCTAGTGCTGCGTCGATTTCGTCTAGCACGAAGAACGGCGACGGATTCTGTGAATGAATGGCGAAAAGCAGCGCCAAGGCAGCGATCGTTTTTTCACCTCCACTTAGATTGTCCATGGGTCGGAAGCGTTTGCCTGGTGCCACACAATTGTAAATGAGACCGTCTAGGTAGGGTTCTTCCAAGTTTTCGGCGCCAAGGAAGGCCTGAGCACCCTCGTTTCGACTCAATTGCTAAAAGTACATAAACGGTTAGTCATGGAATGTGATGGGAAAACAAATACCTTGTAAATTTCATCAATACGTTGGGTCACTGGCTCGAAGAACGCGTTGAACAGACGGATACGGTCGTTTTTGATCTTTTCAAAGGCTTGACGAGCCTTTCGGGCCTTCTTCCGGGCGTTATCGCTCTCTTCAGAAATTTCAGCTTCCTTTTCGCGCACTTGCTCCATGCGTTCATTGGCCTTCATGTTGGGAGCAGCGATCTTGGCCACATCGGCATGGGCATCGGCGACGGCTTTGTTTAGCTTTTCGACGATCTTGTTGACTTCAGATTCGTCTTTGAGCTTACGTTGAGGGTAGTTTAGGCTATCATAGCAAACGACCACCCTGTCAGCTTGCTTCAAAGATTCCTGAGATAGCGTCGGTACAGTGGTTTCAGCATCTTCAGGGCCTTCATCGATCATGACGTCATTCAAACTGCCTGAAGATAGCGGTAGATCGATTCCAGCGATCTTACATTCATGGAGCAATGAATGCCGCTTTGCAGCTTTACGGGTTTCGAGCGATTCCATATTCCTCGCCTTCTTTTCCAGACCATTGACCTCACGATCCAAGCTTTGGACTTCCTTCTTTGCAGCGTGAACTTCCTCGTCAGCATCGGCCACAGAGAGGCGCACTACTTCGGCTTCCTTTTCGACGGCTTCCAATTCGGCTTCATACTCCTTGAGCACAGCGTTTTGCTCTTTGATCTTCGCCTCTAATCTCTTCTTCTCCTTCTTGAGAGTTTCGATTTTTCCAGCTTCACGCTGCTCCCGCTCTCGTCGGTTTTCGCTCTTGTGGAAGTTGATTTCATACTTCAACCGATCCAGTTCGACGTCAATTGCACTCAGCTCGTTCTGCTTTTCTTGATGGAATCGCACTTCGCGGTTTTCGTATTCCCGGATGTCCTTAATACCGACGCGCTGACAGAAACTCGCAAACACGTTGTCGACGGTGGAACCCTTTTGTTGCTCGTATTCGGAGATTCGGGTGTCGATTCTTTGGAGCTCGGCATTCATGCTTTCGATCTGGGGCTGGATTAATTGCAATTGACCTCGAAGGACTTCAACTTCACGGACAAGGCGAGGGATGACATTGTTAAGACGTTGACGTTCGATTTCATTGTGACGAATGCGGTTTTCGATTTGGAGGATTTGATTGCGCTTCATTTCGACGTCGAGCTCGCGTTTTCGGTTACGGTGGAGGGAATTGCATTGGTCTTGGAGTTCTTTGCGTTGTTCGCGGAGCTTCCTGGAAGGTTTTTTTTTATGAAAATGGTCAAATCATGCAAATTGAAAACTCACTTCATGCCCTGCTCATCCCACTTCTTCGCCCGCGCCCTCAACTCCGAACCACCGCCAGAGATGACACCATTTTGCTGGAACAGAGTACCATCCAAAGCGACAGACTTCAATCGATGATTGTCACGGCCAAATGCCATCTGCCGGGCTTCTTCAGGGGTATCACAAACGACAGCATTGTTGCAAGCGAATTGGATAGCCTTCTTGACCGATGGCTGGGTACAGTTGATAACATCATAGAGCAGTCTGACGCCTCCACCGATTTCACGCAGCTTTTCATTGATCGGGGCACAATCGAGGGAATTCAAAGGCAGAAACTTCTCAGACATGTACCGTTGTTCCTTCAAATAGGCAATGCACTCCTCGGCGGTGTCATCACTGTCAACAGCAATGGCATTCATGTTGCTGCCCATGACCTTAGTGATGGCAAGTTGGTACTTCTTATTGGAAGGCGTACACAGCTCGACGAGACGACCATACACCTTTTCGGGGAAGAGTCGCTTCAGATTCTCGACGGCTTCATGTTTCCGGCGACTGCGTTCAGACTCCATCGAATCACCGTGAGCATCTGAGATTTGGTTGTTCAAGTTTTGCAACTCGATAGTCAGACGTTCAAGTTCTTTCTTGGAGTTCTTCACATCGTCCTCCAATTCCCGAACACCAGCTTTCTCGGCTTCCAGCGCTTGCAATTGCGAGTTTTTCGTGTCCTCAAGGTTCTGAAGGCCTTGCCTCTGACGTTCGAGTTCGTTCTCCTTCTGCTTAGTCCGATCATCCAACGTCTTCAACATGTGTTGCTGATGCTGCATGGAAGTGACAATCGATTCCCGCTGTTGCTTAGCTTCATCGATTTTCGCGGTTAGGGCGACGCTTTGACTTTCGGAGACTGCCTTGAGCTTCTTGTACTCTTGAATGTGCAGTTCGTCAAGATGGACTTCGCCTTTCTGGGATTCAGCAGCCATGTTGGCTTCGACGTTCCTTCTTTTCTGGATGATGGCGCTGAAAACAAAAGACAAAAGTTTAAAGATCATATACAGGTTACTGTATAAACTTACTCTCGCTCCTTTTCAAGCTTCTTCAAATTCTTCTCCTGATCCTCAGCCTGTTTGAGCATGGTCTGATGGAATTTCTTGACAGTTTCAATCTTCTGTTGAGTATGGACCAGCTCCTGCTCATTCTGGGTACATTTCGGCCTGAAGTCGTTGATCTTCTTTTCGGCATTGGCAACTTTGTCCTCGAGTTTGTTGTATTCTTTCACGAGTTGACGGTGTTTCCGCTGCTTGGCATGAACAATATCATCTTTTTCCTTCCTTTCTTCCCGAACTCGCTTGATTTCTTCACGAATCTTGCCAAGTTCGAGTTTGGCCTTCTCGCGACCCTGTTCGGCATGGCAGATTTGGACCAGGTAGAGCTGGATTTGCTTGCTTGCCTGAAATATTGGCATTAAAACATATCAAGGCAGGTTTTATGGGTGAAAGAAAACCTACCAAATCATCTTTCAAAGCCTGATACCGCTCGGCTTCATCCTTTTCCATCTTGGCTTCACGCTTTTCAAGTGCAACACCTCGGCGTTTGTTCAAGTTAAACTGAGCATCCTCTTCCGCCTTTATCATTTCTGCTTTGAGCTTGTTGTATTCACTTGCAAGGTCGCCGGATCTGTAATGAAAGCGATGTTACTATTTAAAACACACATTGCAAAAGCCGATTTGAACTCACTTTGACAATTCTTCAAACAGCTGAGTCCGTTCTTTCGGCGTTTTCATCGCAATACTTTCCACGGCACCCTGGTAGACAAGGAAGTTCTTTGCTTTGATAAAAATGTTGATTTCTTCCAAGTATTCGTGATACTGCGCAGGGGTGACCGTGCTGCCATCGACGCGGTATTCAGAACCGCCAGAAGTGACGGTACGGGTGAAGACCCGCTCAGTTTCGTCATCATAAACGAAAAACATGCTGACATGGCATCTGGTTCCGACGGGTTGGCCAATGGGAGCGCCATGGATGAGATCCTGGAAAGATAAATATATAAATCTGACAATGTAACTCCTATATGTGAAAAGAGCTTACACCAAGTTTGCGGACGCGGAGATTCTGTGTCTTCTCGCCCAGCACGAAGCAGATGGCGTCCATGAGATTCGATTTACCTGAAAGGTGGATAAGTATATTAAAAGAGGGGATATTAGCGACAAAATAGCTTACCAGAACCATTCGGACCGATGATGGATGAAAACCTTTTGAAGGGACCAATGACATGTTTGCCCTTGTAGGACTTGAAGTTCTCAATCTCGAGAGAACGAAGGTAACCCATTTTGATGAGATTGTCACATCAAACGGCGGAGATCTTACAAATTTGGCTATCGAGATTACGAGTGTTTCAACCAAGTTTGGTTTTCGGAGACCTCCCGCATGCACCCCAAGCGTTCCCCGCGCTTTTGCACTCTTACCACGACTGCGCGCGCATTTCTGGTTGTTGTTGTTGTTAGCCGATAGCTTTAGTCTTGTTCGGGGTCACTGCTAGCTGTTGCAACTGGCCACTGACTTTGTATTAGCGATATGAAGCTATATCTTTCAAACGGCGCAGCCTAATCATTCAATTTACTTTTGCAATTTCCTACATTACGAGCCTTTCTTTCCATTTAGCCGATCCCTCTAATTTGCACTAACAAGCAAGCTCAACAAGTGTTGCATGACCGTTGACACCTCCGATTAATACGAAAAAGTTGTCCTTGAATCATTCAAATACGGGGATCACAATGCAAATCAAAGCATAGATGCATACATAGAATCTGTTCCGGTCGACAAGACAAACAGTTTGGCCCCAAAAATGTGTAGATGGTGGCACGTCGTTTATGAGGGCCTTGGGAAAAAACCTCAAGGTTGGTCGCGTGCCGGCGTCGGCGACGTATGCGCAAGCTGCGATAAATTGGATCGGCGTCGGCGGACTTCTTTTTAGGGTCGTGTTTGTCTGGAAATATTGTTTAAAGGATTCTTTCCACTTTTTGCAAGGTGATTAGTACTTCCGCCGTTTCCGGTTAACGAAAACGTCTTCCAGAAGACGGGGTTCTGTAGTCATTGATGGTTTGCGTTTATTGCAATTAAGAATTACGAAGAATAAACGAAAGTGAAAGCCGCAAGACAATTAATAACAAACGATAGAACGTAACCGGTTTCAATTCAGATTCAGCCAGTTCAGGTGTATCGCATTTTGTGAATTGAGTTTTTTGTCTCGGAATGTAATTTGCAAATAGTTCGGTCCCGTTTCCGTGGATGGAATAGTCATTTGGATCGCGCGGATGCTTTACTTTCAACCTCCAATTGTTGAAATGCAAACTTCATCTACCTCGACCATACGTCAACCACCCGCATATCTGTAGTAGCGGGACGCAATTACCGGCCCGGCTGGCGTAGCGATTATGGATTTGCGATGTGCCATTCATCACGTTCACCGGAAACTGTTGATCGTCTGGATTTGGGTCATCGGGTGTTCGGTGGTCGCTTTTTCCCGCACGTGCCCCAGTGAGGGTGCGATTGGCCTTGTTTTGCATCCACAAGTTACACGCGCAGCTTCCGGGAGATGGATACATACTCGCTGACAGACAACCTCATTCACCGACCGCGTCCATGTTTTGATGATGACCCTTTCTGCGCAACCGCTACCGCAAAAGCCTAACTAATATGTCGCCAATAAAGGTTATAATTGATGCATCATGCAACTTTGCCCCTGGCTTTTGAAATGGATGCGCATAGTGTATTAGTTGGGGCACATCAGACGGTCTAACTTTTTTATTCGATACAAATTGTACATCCATCATTTTCCAGAACACACAAACGTATGTCGTGAGTGATGTTGGCTGACTTCTGACTGCGAGGAATGAAAACGAATTAAATGTTTATTCGGAAGGGTGTTTTCTTGCGCGTCACCGAATAAGATACGGTAGACAGCCATGATATCAAATCGAAAACCCCTAGCCAATATTGAAAACAAACTTTGTTAAAATAAAAAATTTATAATTACATTTACAGTATATGCAGTTATTAAATTCAAATTAAACTTTAAACTTTGCGATGTTGTGAGTTGCTTTTAAAATTGCTAACATCTGAGGTTAAACATGTAAATAAGTTAAGAGATGCTTATGAAATTACAATATAATAGGTGAGAAATCTTTTCTGGAATGGCGATCCCCAAAGCGTCCATAAAGTAGAAATACATCGGAAAGACAGATCCCAAAAAGCTTGGTACCCTCATTAAAAGCACCTAGCATTTCGACAACACAAAAATTTACAGTTTTACGGATCTCGGGGCGACAAGCTTTTAAGTTAATTTGCCAAGGGACTCCATAAAAGGGGAGAAACAACGGCTTTACAAATGCGAACGAGCAGCGGTCCTCGGGGATTGACGACCGGGAAGAAAGCTCAAGTCTGGGAGGCGGTGGCCATAAAACTCGCAGAGCCACTTAAGACTGTCGAATCTGGAAAATTACTACGGTGTCGTAACGAATGCGGAACAAGCTGGACTCACTAACCATTCGGGTGTAAATGGAAGGCGCTTGGATTGAAAGGTGTCGGATTTTGGTGGTATTCTGTAACACGACAACACTTAGACACCACAATTGGATTGCAAAAGAATGGCTCACCAGAGACTCCTGTTCCTGGGGCTAGATTCTGTCTGATAGACGGTTTACAGAAATCAGTCGGTGCAAACCAGTAGGCCGCCGCTGCGGCTGCTGCGTCTGATGGCGGAAATGGGGGATTGCATGGACCAGAAGCTGCGAACAATGCAGCTTGGGTAGCATAGTTGGAGAATATGGAATCCGTCGAAGGCTGCTGTTGTTGCTGCTTTTGTTCTTTTCGCATCATTTTCGTACGTTGACTTTCACCATTATTAGAACCAGAAGAAGTCTGACTGGAAGCAGACCCACCAGGCGACGGTAAACTACCAGCAGAAGTGTTAGAAGGGGAATGATGATGTCTGTTTCGGACAATTCTGTTGATAGAACTCACTGAAGGAGCTCCTTCTTCCTCACAAATGCCATCTTGGATGAGCTTTTCACGGATTTCCCAGGCAAACATTGTCGGATTGTGCATTTTGTACAACGCTATCATGTTTACAACACGAGGGGTCGCGACTTTTGGTTTCGAACCACCAATAACGCCTAAACATGATTCACAATGATAGAAGGTTCGAGAAAGAAGGGGGGCTTACCGGGTTTGATCGATCCAGTCTCGTAAAACCGTCCTAGTATTTTGCTAACACAACCATGAGATACACGAAGTTGTCGACTGATGTCACACGGTCGGACACCTTGTTGGGCCAGTTCCACTATGCGATTTCGAACTCCATCAGGCAGGGGTCGACCGTTTACAAATACACCACCAAGTTGGTTAATCCCGGTATGACCTGAGGGAAAAACAGTTTAGAAAAATCAGAACAAATGTGATTTAGATTTAATAAGAGTAATTCAAGATTGAAAAGGTGAAAAAGATGCAAATCAACTCACTTGAATATCCATTGCCAAGATTAGCCCCTGTATTAGCTGCTGAAACTGCCGCAGCAGCTGCTGCAACCATATCAGGAAGCCCCACGCCATTGTGTTGGCCGTGGTTCCCGAAAGCACCCGAGGCGACTGATGGGATCTCGCCGGATGCGGACACGAGTAAATGTTGACTCTGGCCGGATTGGAGATCATTGTGAACTGATTGGGAATGGGTATGATTCCCAAGTTGCGTCAACTGAGGCTGTTGACCACCGACAACCTGGTGGTTGTAGTACCGATGCCATGCATCCATGATTGACCAAGCGCGGCACCCGCCGAAGCGCACCACTGACCACACCACGCTTAGGAGTGGACAGTTCACTGGGTTTCAACTTGGATTAGAGGATTAAAATCAAGCAAGGAACGAGTAGGATGCCAGACCACAAAATGGGCGGAGCACTGAATCCTCTTTTTTTCGCTCCTTTCTCCCTCTTTTTGGTCTGAATATTGGTCCTCTTCCGGAAACGGTGGTCGCAAAGGCGAATATGGCGAAACCGCAGAGGGCGGAGCAAGACTACATGATTGGTCGTCGTTGTCGTTGTGGTCGGATGTTAAAGTCATGGAGGTTGGATGATGGTGTGACTTTTTGAGCCTCTCTTTCGGGTCCCCTCGTTCCCCACACCTGTCGCCAACGTCGCGCAGCCAGAATCCATCCTCTTTCCGTGCATTGTCGGTAGCACAGACTCGTTCACCGATGACAATGGATGGCTTCGACTGCCCTGATAGGACGGGAAGTTTGTTTGCGTCGACGAAAAGGCTTCCAACATGGCAGCGTTTTAAAAGACCTTGAGCAACAAACATCATTTTTCTTTCTATCGAGAAAACGATGCGATTACCGTATGTGCTACTAATCAAAAGTTTACTCGATATCGGAGTTTAAGCTTTATGAGCTCTGAAATCAGTAATGACAATCGCATTTAGTGCAAGCATGCCTTTAAAACATCAATAACACAAGAAAATCGACGAAATGTTCCTGGTAGATTCGAAGTAGGTCAGGAACTGATGCCATCGACAGATAGCAGCGGTCGCGCTACTTCACTTGTCACTCCCGAAAACTTCATTTATACCTCAGCAAACTCGACGGAGCTGATTGTTTCGGTGTCGATTTACATTTTACATTAGTCAATTGACAAGGTTTGAAAATGAATATCCGTCAACTTTTGCACAATCCAGCGGTGAGGAGCATTGGCATTCTCAGTGTGTTGGCCATCACGAATTCGTTGTTTAATCGAACTATCATGACCAAGTTTTTCTTTGATTATCCGGTGGTTATTTTGATGCTGCAGATGGCGACAACACTTTTTGCTATTGAAGCGGCACGGTAAAGATTTCGTTGTTTTAAACTGTTTAATTTTGGTTTTATCGAAATTAAGAATGTTCAACGTGGTCAAACTCCCAGCATACACCTTCCAACGTGGCTGCCACATGTTTGTACCTTCACTATTCTACGCAATCAGCATCTACCTGTGTCTAGAATGCCTCGATGGCATTTCTATGCCGGTGTTCCCTGCCATTCAAAGGTTCTTGCCTGTCGTTATCATCGCCGTTGGTGTCTACTACAAACAACGCGGATTCCCATCCCAGAAAACCATCACCATCGTGATCTTGATGTGCATTGCTGCTTTCTTTTCCTGTTCGTTTTCCAATATCTTAGCCAGTTCTAAAGTCCTCCATTTAGCTCTCTACGAAATCGCTATCGAATTCTGGGCTATTGGCTACGGTATCGCAGCACTAACCATGCACGGTTTCGCCCTTGTCATGATCGAACGGCTCTACGAAACATCCCAAAGCGTGCTCGACCTGATCTACATGAACTCCTTCAATTGCCTGTGCCTGTTCCTTGTGACTGATCTGATCCAGGTAAGTATTTTTATCAAAATCCACAAAGTTTCAACCCTTATAGGACGAAATTCGCGACGCTTTCCTGTACATGCTCACCTCGATGACGCCTCTGTTCCTTTTCTGTCTCGCATCCCTGATTGTCATCGGAGCCGCGTTTCACGCAGCTGTATTCCTCTGTGTTGCGCACGCTAACGCCTTCCACACTGCCATCATCCAGAATCTGTGTGGCGCTCTTCAAATTATCGTTGCTTACACGCTTTCCGTGTACTTGTTTTACGACATCGGACCTAGCACGGTCAACATTATCGCCGTCATTTTGACGACCATCTCGACCTACATGTTCTATCGTTACGGTGGACTCGAAGATGTTGTTGGAAAAGTGAAATATGGTCCCGTCGAGGCATGAAGTTCTTGTTATCAACCAATTTAGCCAAATTTGTAACCTTATTTATTATATTAAACTGTTTAATCTTTTAATTTACATACATTTTCTGTAACTCTGATAAAAATTGAAAAAGAACTACTTGAATGGTTAAATTTTTGATTTACCATACTATCGAAAAAAGTAAAAAGACAAATGCTCAAGTTGAAAAAGAGATCTATTTCACGGCATAAAAAGCTCGGGTTAACTACAGATTGCAAAAAAAGTAAGTAGTGTTATGGCATCGGTCATGAAAGCGGTCACTAGTGTCGTAATAGTAGTAGGAAAATAAAGTGAATTATCCAAATCTATCGTAATGCTGATTACGAAAATCTCGGAGGCCAGTTGGCCGGACTAGGGCGTGGAGGAATCGCAGGCACATTGTTGGTTGTGCCATTGGAACTCAGAGGACGCGGAGGCAATGTCGCCGGACGCGATGGAGTTGGCGGGGCTGCATTAGTCGGCGTCGCGGCAGACCCAGATAGGAGAATCTGTTCTTGGACTGTAACGACGAAAGTAATACAATTAAATAAAAGTGATGATGGGTAATGGGGGATTCGAGGGGGAAAGGTGATCAAAACCTACATATAGGGGTATTGTTGCTGGTCGAAAAGTCGATGCAGCTTCGAGCCGACGCGATGGACACGGTATCATCAACTTCGTCATCATCCAGGGCAAGGTTGACGATGGAAAGGCCTTCGATCGCGCTCAAATTGATGCAACTTGGTTCGCGTCGGAAGGCGGGGGCCATGCGGATAGCCCAGTCATCTTCCCAGTCTGGAGAGCGGAGTTGGACGGAGATTCGGTGCTGTTTGTCATTGATGTCGGTGCCATCCATGCTCAAGGCGGCCAGGGCTGATGATCCGTAATCAAAGGCGATTTTCATGAAGTTTCCTTCGATTCTAAAACCAAAAACATCAATCCTTGAAATAGATGGTTCAAACTCACGTGTAAAGGGTTACAGTAACCCCCAACTCCTGCAGCTTCGACAAAACTTCATCCTTCAGAAACTCCGGGAAAGCCGCAAAACCTTCAATCGACACCAGAATCATACAATCAGGTGGACCAAGGCTTGAAACCACGTCATGGAAGATTTCTTCGCACTTTTTCAAATTAACTTTAAGCACGTCCAGTTGGAAGATGGCAGCGACTGGTCTGTGGTCAGAAGACTTTAGTGGAGCAGTGCGGTAATCAAGCAGTTGTACAAGTTTTTCTGTCGGCTCATCTCGCCATAGAACTCGATCCGTCCATGCAGGTGCGCGGGCTTTTTCAGAAGTGTCGTAAATGTCGCTGAATGTATCGTACTTGTAGGTGGGAGGGAATTTGAGGGGTGCTTCTTCAAAACCTTTGAACACCTGCAAAGTTAATTTCATGGTGGATGGCGTACTCAAAAAACATTGCAAACTTACATTTCCAAGTTGCCGTTGTTCAGTCAGCTGATCATACGGAATCAGGGCGTCCAATTGACCCTGTTCAACATACTTCTTGATTTCGCCTCCTGGCATTGAAATTCGATAGTTAAAATCGCCAAGCCAGAAGATGACATCATGGGAATCGACGGTTCGGCCCTGAGGGAAACGGAGTTTACGAACCGCTGTAGCGTAGTCGTCATTGCGGTTGGCCACTTCGTGTTGCCCTGCGGCAAAATGCGAACAGATAAACAAAACAGAAGTCGCATCGATTGTCAGCCGAATCGCTACACTGCCCTTGTTGCCAGTAGCGCCACCCATGCCAGTCTTAACATCGCTGATTGCAAGGCCACGGACTCGAGGCAGTAGCTGGGTTCGGACGCAGAGGATGAGGCAGACGCCAACAAGCTGTTCGCAACCGAGGATGATAAACTTTTCACGCGACTTTTCATTCAGAGTGCGCTTCACTTGCTCGCAGAAGAGTCGTTGATTGGTGGTGCTGAAAGTATAAACAGTTTTAGTTTAGACGTATCAAACAAAAACATCAACAAACCTTGCTTTTACCATGTTCGTCGCATTCAAATCAACAATTTCCTCGAGGCCAATGACTACAATATCGTATGGAGGGACGTCGCCCTCAGCATCCCAATCAGCGCCGAAAATCCATTCTTCAAAAGAATTGTCTTTCCTGGCAACATTCAAATGTTTGCCTCCGTTGACATTCCAGGTGCCGCAGAAAACTGATAACGGTTGACGGGTCGACATTTCATCACGCCGGGAAATGAGTTCTGGTAAGGCAGCTGGGCATTCTGAAAACAACTTATGTTATTTCTGTCAAATTAGACTGATTACACAAAAACGAGTAATTGTACACCAAAACCACATACAACATCCATCCCAACCTGTCACATAATAGCTGTCTGTATGTAATTTTCAAGCTTAAATTAAATCCAATAAAATATTAAAAGAAAAACATACCTTTAATCATCTGCACCGGTAAGAATCGACAAGCTTTGTCAAATTCATCGTCGAAGTAGCCATTGCCAAGCAAAAACAGGTCAAACGATTCCTGTTTCGCCGAGTCCATCAAATTGTTTTGGAAGGTGCGAGCAATGGAACGGCTGGCATCCTTCAGCTTTGATTTACCCTCCAGGGCACCGGTTCCGGCATAGATAATGCTGCACTGGTCGCCGTTCTTCTGCCATATTTCCTTGAGAGTTTCTTCAAATCGCTGACTAATCTTCGCTTTGAACTTCTCAACTTCAAGATCGGCGAGTTGGACGGTCAGCGCTTTCATGCCGATAAGGGTTTGAACACAGTTGGTACGGTCCAGACAGTCGAGACAGTTGGTACGAATGACACCAGTCTGCGACCTGGAAGAAGCAAAGTTATGTAAAGTTGAAAGGACACAGAATATAAGAAAACATACTTGTCCGGTTTTCCGTCAGTAGACAAATAACACTGCCAGTTGTCAACCATAGGATCAAGTTTGGCTTGTAACTGCTTGATTGAGGATTTGGAGACTTTCATTTGGGCATGGTAATCGAAGTTGATCATTTCGACGTCATTGTGGGAAGAGCCGTGAAGTAGAGTCTGAAATGGTGCTTGTAAGAATTGAAAGTTGAAATAATAAGCTTACCTTGAAAGCTTCGGACAGTTTCCGTTCTCCTTCTTTAGAGCCTAACAGATTTACTGCAGAAACTTCATTGTAAAGCTTCTTCAATTGTAAAAAGTGTCTTTCTAGCGCCGGAACTGATGCTTCAATCGAGCGCATCCGGATGCTGTGCGATCCGACCTGGATGCCAGGTTGCTCCCAGAAAAGGGGGACACTGCCGCGAATTTGGACAAAAGAGGATTCGCGATTTTCGAACGAGATGAGCTGAAAAGAAGCCAGAAGTTACTACATTCAAATATGCCAAAAGCCAAACAAACCTGTTCAGTTTCAACAAAATTAGCCACCTGGCCATCGTCATTCGCACCTCGCACATTGAAACGTGTTCCAACACGTTCGCAACTCAATCTCGAAATGATAGCAACTTTGGCAGTTCGGTGTCCAACGTAAATAGTGCGAATAAGGACGCTGCCACACATGCAACGGACGAACCAGTCATCTGAGTTGATGCCAAAGCGCTCGAGGGGAAAATGCAAGTTCCGGTTCCAAAAAAACCGATAATCTGACGAGGCAGCATCGTGTCGGCGTTGGGCCGATAAAGTGAGATCGAAAAGATTGCCGGGACCACTGGTTGCAAAGTAGAAGTTCTCGGAAGATAGCAGTCTGGCCAGCTGAAATGAACAATTGGGTTTAAAGCGCACTTGAAGTGGAGGTAAACACGGCTTACCTCTGGGATGCGGTCGTCGGTGACAAGCGTCGGCTCGTGGTTGAGCGACAGGAACTTCACTGCGGCCACCTTGTAGACGTCGCTTTCGTTGATCTTTCCGACGGATTTGACCTCGGTAATGACGATGAGGTAGGTATCGACGACGGATATGGCAGGTGTTTTGACCGAAAGACGCAGGATGCCCATAAGTCCACAGCCATCGGCGACTTTGGTGAACGTCTGCTTGAGGTTGTCGCCATCGGTTGCAGCTGGAAGATCAAACAGTTTACAATTAATAGTAAGATGGATAGAAACTCACATAACGTGGCAATGCTTCCATTTTCGATATATAAATAAGCGTTGTTATTCACAGACTCGACCAACACGCGGTACGTCCCAGTGGTCCTGGGTATTGCATAAATCCGGTACCCGCGAAGGGACATTGTTGTCACCCTGCAAGTTGACAACTTTGTAAGGATGGAACACGTGTTACGTCAGTAATGCGAGAGAAAACGAGTCGCGGGATTAAGTTAGTTATCCATTTTCGGAAATCGACAAAGAAAGAAATCGAAATTCTTTGAGCACACTTTGCCAAGACGGGGGCAGGAAATAGGGGCGGTGCAGACAGAGGCTCGTTCCCGGGGGCGAGAAGAAGCTTGCGCTACCGCCTGAGGCCTTTTTTTCATTACCTACTGCTTTTATTGCGCGAGGCGGTTGCTACGGCACGTGTGCCACGTAGGCATTTATAGCCATAATTATTTCGTTCTTCGCCATTCTAGAACATTGTTAAAGCCGCTACTTACGTCACGTTTCAGAGTGCCTTACCATTTCCAAGTTGCGGAATCATGGGCAACACGACTTGTAAAACGCAATCTCGACGCCCGATATTGGACAACCCGCCGCCTAAACGGCCAAAAATCGACAATGATAACATCCTTGTCAAAATCTTGCATCTCGAGGAACCATTCGAGCTTACACCCGAGAATGCTGGAAAATCGGCCAAATTCACCACTATGATGGCAAAAATCCTAGCAGACGTCTCTCCTAAACTATTAAAGTTCAACGTCGACCAGGAAAGTGTCAATGACGCAGATATTCGCAATGTTTATTGCTGGTTGAACGGGCAGACCGATGGCTGGTCGCTAACGTCGGCTAACGTCCTGCCGACGTTGGTCATTGCCAGCTATTTGCGAGTGGTGAGAGCGTTTAATGATAAGGGAAGTTTTAATTAGAGTCAATTTTTAAGGCGGAGTTGATCGAAACTTGCATGGAAATGATCCGAAACATTGCTAACCACATAAATGTCTGCGAAATGTACACAACTGCCAAAAATGAGCGAATCAATCCACTGAAGGACTTCCTTATCAAGCACCTGAGAACCAAGTTTGGACGATACATCGAGGATGACGAATTTCTGCGCGTCGTCCCTCGAGAGCTGCTTGTCAACATGATGGACTGTGGCGTGGTCTTCGCATACCGTAATGAAGACCGCCTGTACGATGCGGCGAAGAGAGTACGTTGCCTTTCGAGATACTGTAACTTACGTTACATCTTAAAAGATTTCAGTACATTATGATCGATCAACTGAAGAAACTCGGCATACACTATTGGATCCCAATAGATTTCAAAGCCAAAAACTTCAGGCTTCATTTCAACAAGCATTTCAACCCCCTGGAATACAAAGACGTCCTAAGTACAATCCGACTTGGCCACATCCTCTGTGATACCCATGCCTGGGATGACCTCAAAAGTGATGGGCTTTTTCCACGCGAGATCATTGACCGGTGTGCTGCCGATGTCTTGTACTCTATTTGCATGTATCCTCCTCTATATGTACCCCGGGAGGTTTCCAATAAGGAGTTTCATGACAACTGCGTCCGGACTGGTCATTTCTTTCGGGGTGAAGCGATAGAATCCTGGTCATGGACCAAACTTATTCCTGGAATTTACCTGGAATTTTTCTGTAATGGAGAGTAAGCCATGCGCACTTTTAAACGCTAATAAGCAACAAAAATCTTGCAGATCCGTCACAGTTACGCGTGAACTCAGTGAACGACCGCTTGACCTTACGAATGACGCCGTTATTCGTTACAGTGTTGCACTTGTTACGACAGATGGAAAGATTATTAAGGAGCCCGTACCCACAACGATTCACATTGATCCCACTCATGTAAGTTTCACTTTTAGTTAAATTATGTCATATTGTTTATCATTTTCACAGGAGCTAACACTTGTCCGGATTCCACAGGACTACAGAAGAACACCTCTTTACATTTTTACCAACATGTATCTCCTGAGTCGTCGTTACACTCATCAACACAACTACTGGGCCCCATATTTCTTTGAGAACGATGCCAATCTTGCTAATCCTCTAGATGCCCATTCTGAAGAAGCTAAGCAACAACGCGCACGAGTTTTCGCTTCATGGGGGCGAAATCTTGATGGCGATGATCCATACAGCGGAACTTCCTCGTCTACTCTGGATGTAGTGCGGCAAATGCAAGCTAGTACGGCCAAAACACTGCGTGAAAACCCTAAACCTCAAAACACCCAAGACGTCGAACCAAATCCATTGGAAACACAACCAAATCCTCCTAGTATGAACGACCGTAACATCGCCACCCGTGGCACCTCCGACCCTGATCATGCCGTAACCAATGAACCTCAAGAAGATAGACCGCTTTTTTCCTTTTCCGAATCCGTTTCTAGCGCAACCCCAGAAGCCCCGTGATCCGCCGCAGCATATTAATGATAGTGTTATTTCTAATTACATCTCCAACTAAACTCACGGAAACTATCAGGTTCAAACTCCTCAGGGTGATGAACCAAACGAATCTCAAGTATAATCGAATCCACATAGTCATGATGACTAAACTTCAAGTATTATCAAACCTTATAGGTGTAAAATATATATCTGTTTTAAATTCATTTATCCATTTCAGTCATGACTATGTCATATTTCATAACGCATCTCGTATCACAGTATTATTACTTTACTCATTCTTTTTCTCTTTTCTGACCATACCAAACACAAGTTTTATTTAAGATACAAGTCATATTTGTTTTATTTACCCAAGATTTTTTAACCATCTTTATGATTAATCAAATTAACTAATTTATGAAAACCGTTTCTTTGTAAAAACGTCTTTTTGATTATTTCTTTAATTTCAAAGTTTGTTACTGCATCATTACCGTCCAACGTTTTTGACGCTTCTGTAATTCATTCCTGTATAATCTTATTTATGAGTGCGTACGTTTCAGCATTTATTTTTTTCTGTTCAAACTTTTTAAACGTTTCAATTTGTTCCAAGTTTCCTTTTTTGCACTTCTGTTGCGCACACACCTGTTGCGCATTTCCAGAAAGTTTCTGAATTACCGAATTCACTGACGTGAAAGAACTTCTTTTTCCTATTTTACAACATGTCCACTATAGCTGTCACATAGCGTGCACTTTTACCGTTTTACAATCCTGTTTACAACTATCTATTTATATACAAGACTGTTTTTCATAATTTAACACTCTGTCTAACTTCTAATAATTATATAACATGATTTGCATACTTTTCGGATATCTGTGAGTAAGAAAGAAAACAATAAACATGCAATCATGCTTCACAAGTACACACAAGAGCCTTTTACAGCTGTAAGGGAAAAAATCTCGGCGATTCCTTTCTCGTTCGTCGTTATCATTCACGAGACATCGGTGCAAGCACGGAAAAGAAAGGTTATGGACGACGTAAAAAGAGCGATTTTAAAGCGTCGACATGGTGCTGAGGAGGGTGCATCAACGGCCATCAGAGGCGGTGTGACACATACGCTAGTGTGAAACTCCACCTTTCCCATCGCCTTTCAATCGTCATCGGCTGAGATTGCGCATGTTCTACTTCCGACTTTTGTATCACTACTGTCTCATTGTTTCCGTCAGAGGGGAGTGAAGAAGATAGATGACTCTCACTTTGTGGAACAATGACGAATGTACTGCACGATGAGACTGTTGGATGGCTTTATGTGGTGCTTGCGTGTGTTGCGGCTTTGATCAATGTGCCGGTTTTGTTGATCCACACAAGTAATGCGATATTGAGGTCGAAATATCCGACTATTGTGGGTGAGTGGGAATTTACAAGTATCAATATTTATAAAAACAATTCATTTTTGATCTAAATTCCCATTAGGCACCCTCTGCGTCGATTTTATCTGCATTGCTTGTTTGCTGACCTCGGGCGTTTTGTACCTCGTCGGTGCGGCGTCATGTTTAGCCCCGTTAGTGTCGAGTGTCCTTCCAATTTTACAGGTAACCCAGTTTATTAATTATATCCACGCAAACTATCTTAAAGTGAGCATTCTAACAATACGAAATCAATACACATTTAAAAAATATATAATTTAGTCAAACTGGTAGACTTTTCGAAACTAATGGTTGTTGTGCATCTGGTTTTTTGTGGCCTCTGTCTGCGCCTCTTCCACCGAGGGTGTTAAGAACAATCGTTTGTCCTCGGTGTGTTTCTTCATGTTGATCTGGGCCACCATGGCCGTCATCGTGGCCGCCCTTTTTGGCGTGTTGCTTGTTCTTGCGCATTTTTCGTCTTGCGGCAATTAAATCAATTTGACGCTTAGTTCGGGGAATGCGTAGACGAATGAAACAGCAAACAATGACTACCATGACAAGAAGGATACTTGCTACTAATCCAATTAGCATCCACAACCGCAATCCTGGTGCTACAAACCGATCCAGAGCAGAAGCTGGTTCATATGCCATTTTAAGGATGTGGGCAGGATGTACCTGATCTATAAATGGAAACTTTGAATAACATGCAGCAATGAATACGAGTTATAATCCGCGAACTGCATTAGCATTGGTTTAATTTAAAAGTAAATCAACAAAAATGGCCTTGTAGCGCAACCTTAAGCCATCCCCGACCGAACACGACAGTGACGCGTAGAGGAAGTTGTCAAATGGCCCTGAGCCAGCTGTTCCTCAAGATCAGTGAGGAGTCAGCTAAGCTTGTACTGCATCCCATAGGTCTCTGTCATTGACGCCCGCAGGCACATTGCTTTAAACGTTAAAATTTTTCACATCGGTCAGTCCTACCGAGGCTGGACTCAGGGCAATCAATGTGGTGTCGGGGTGTATGGACAACCAAATTTCCGTGCCCATTTTTCCGGTCCGATGCCGCCTCGTTTTTCCGCTGTTGTGGACGAAACAGACGGGCTTGCCATATAAAGGGATACTATTTGGCAACGACTTTTGGCACATCAACAGGCAGCTTGCTAGCTAGGAAGGAACGGGACGCTCAATGAAACTGAAGAATAGATTGTATGGAAGAAACAAACGCAAATAGACGGATGAGACAAAGCCCCACGGGAGTGAAGTGAACGGCAAAGCCCGACACCGCTGCCAATCGAACACATGTTTTCAAGATACCTGGAAAACAAACATAAAAAAATTGATTGCAATTTGACATCAATTTTTCATATGTTCAATGTCACTTTGCAGACAATCTACATCTTTTTTATGACAATCGACTTTATGGTTGCCAGATTTCGACCGGTGTTTTTCCACAGCCCACCACCGAGCTACCGTATTGCTTTCTTTTGCGGAGTTGGAATTCTGTCTATATGTGTTTTGCTGATATCCTTTGGAGAAGATGGAATCTATCCGACTCAACATCATGGGAAAGACTGTCCAACACATTCGGGACATCTATTTATTTACTCTACGTGTATTATTTTCAACTTGGCATCGTTAATTTGCCAATTTTTGTTGTTTAGAAGCTTGAGCGATCTTCAATTTAAACTTGCTATCACAGTGAGTAAACATTTAACCATAAAAGTTATTTAATGATAAATTTAGATAAGATTTGCACTTGTTTTGAGCCTTATTTTTGTACCTTTTATGGCACTGATTATCTTGGACATTATTAGAGACTACAGCTACATGACCTATGGAGTTGTTATTTCCAATGCTTTAATTTCTATTCAGATAGCTGCAAATGCATTGTTGCAGCTTAGAAATAAAGATGTAGCTGTGAGTATTTGGAGGCTAAATTTCTAAACTGTGGTTTGTTTCAGGAAAGAGTAAAAACTGTTCTCAACAATGTTACACCTAGGTCAAGATAATATTTTTATGTTTCTTGCCAAAATTTAGAAATTTAATGTCACTTGCAATGTACCACTGACGGGAGGGTTATTGATTACGGTAAAATCTTGAAAAAGTCACTTGTTTGTTTTTCCGCTGCCTTTTTGACCTTGAAATGTTACAACAGACAAATAAAATCATGAATTTATTTTTGTTTTTAACCGAACCTTTAAAAACAAGTTGATGTATGTAGTTCAGACCACGTGTGTTTTACCCCATGTGATGCTGATTAACACCATAGCCTCTGGCGGTCGGGTGCAAAAGTGCATGTCTGGCGTTATGCGCACGCTGCCACAAAGTGCATTCGGCCGACGTTTCCATCAACCTGCTTTGGGCGGAACAGGTGCGCATTGCTGTCTGCATTTCCTGATCCCAGGCTTGTCCGATCGGTATCCCCTTCCGCTACTGATGTCATCACGACAATGTCACCGCTGGCAGGTTGGTATTTTATATATAAACTTTTACTAGAAGATGGTTTTGAATTGATTTTTACAGGGATAAGTGTCAACGCTGCGCGAGGGCGACTTTTGTTCTCGGCGGCATCAAAAACGCGTTTCAATCAGGTCTCCATTTCACAGAGGCAACTTTTTGACTTTCTTACGGGTGACAAGAGTGACCGAACCATGGAATATGCAGAAAAGCGGCCGATCGGGTGAGGTTTCATAGCTGAGTTGGACAAAGTTAACATTGCATTTTGCAGGTTCTCCGCGGAGCAAATGTTCGATGTCGTCAACACTGTCGCTGAATACCCGGAATTCGTTCCATATTGTAAAAAGGTAGACATCAGAAAACTCAGTGACAGCGTCCTCGAGGCTGATCTTCAAATTGGGTTCCCTCCATTGCACGAGCGATACAGCTCGAAAGTAACTTCGTTGAGGCCGTTTGTTGTGAGGGTGAGTTCATTATATATAAATTTCCCCCCAACCTTTCTGAATAACATCCCTTTGCAGTCAGTCTGCACTGATGGTCGACTCTTCAACGTTCTCGACACAACTTGGCGCTTCCAACCCTCCGATACTGACCCCAGGTGCTGCCTTCTCTACTATTCCCTCCAATTCGAGTTCAAATCCGCCCTCCACGCCAAGATCGCCAACGCTTTCTTCAATCACATTGTTCGAACTATGGTCAAAGCATTTCTAAAGCGTGCCGAGAAGCTTCATGGGCCTCCTGCAATATCCTACGACAAAATGGTGCCCGAAGTGATTGCCTACAAGGGTTAGTAGTTGATCCATGTTATTCGGTGGTAGTCCCTAGTCAGTCATTGAAATTTATCACGCCGTTATTACATCGAGAACAATAAAACCGTTCAGACAGAAGCGTTGCAACAAAGTGACTGCATTTCATTTTCACATGGCTTTCTTATATGTATCCCTAAATAGACCTATTAGTAATCCCCTCCTGCAATCGTGCAAAAATTTCCTCATATGAGCGTAGTTTGCAATAATTTTTGATGAAAGGAGTGGCCATCTAATTTTATATTACCCATGAGTACATTTTTTCACGCATTTTTGGTCAATGAGAGGTTGAAAATGTTTCCGATCTCTAATTTTTTGTGGTTATTTTTTCAGTCTTAAATTAGCCATATGACTGAAAAAAGTGAATGACATTTGAAAGCCTTTTCTGAATCCACTTTAAATTTGTTGTAAGTGCAGTTTACAATCTGACATTTGAAACATCAATCACGCTTTTTCTTGTTATCCGTCAATTGAAAAGCCAATTAGTCTTTGCACAAGTACATGGCGCAAATCTGTGCTTTGAATTACGATTGGGTAAAATGTGAACTCCTTAGTTTACCTACCGTCATACTTAAGAATACTTTGAACCCTCCATAGTAAACGGCACGTCTACAAAGCTCAAATACCCAATGTTTAAAAGTAAATGAACGTCAATCCATCCGGCTATGTGTGAATCAGAATATCAATGATGTTTGTGTCTAACTAACAAGGGAATGCTTTTAGGTCATCCGCGCCAATCGGCTCGAGACCTATACCATTCGAAAGAGCACAAAATTCTAAGGCGAAATGTTGTGTCCGTTTTTGCCAATCGATAATTTGAATATTTTTTTCGATTTTTTGAAGTTTTTATGGGGCAAAAGTCATGGTTGTCCTGACTTTTGGAAAGGTGGTTGGCCGAGCTGAAATGGTCTAGTGGTTAGCGCAAGCCACTGGAACACTCTGGGTCATGGGTTCGAGTCCTCACTGCCTGCATCGGGACTGCGACCCTGTGACCTGGAGCTGTGAATCCTCGTACCGTTAAAATTAAATTTTTAATTTTGAAATTAAATTTTTTTTATTTTTTACAAGTCTCGAAGGCATTACTTGATGACAAGCTGGCCTTCTAGATGTTCAATTCGCATCTCGCTGAT
>KB455485.1:312549-322728 GCA_000341325.1 Panagrellus redivivus | reverse complement strand
TCATTGGTCGCACAACGCCAAGCCGGTGAGACAGCGCAAGCCGAGTCTGACCCGCAGTGTGGCGGGCAGCCCTAGGCTACCCACAAAATGTCGAAAAAGGCGGGGCGGAGACTACGGGCGGGGTTCCCTCACCCTGAGAACGACCAAATCGACGGCCACGTGCACTGCACGTCGGAGCTGCCGGGGTCGGACATGAGGAAGTCCGTCGTCGATTGTTGCACCTCTCGCCCGAACCCAAATCGGCATTTCATTCCCGATGGTGGTCGATGGCAGCTCCGCCAAGTCAACAAGATCGGCAAAAACGGCCCTGAAAGACCCCCGAAAACAGCTGTGCGCCGACCCGAATCGAAGGTCGGGGATGCCCATCGACTACACCACAAACGACCAACAATCGAAACCCATTTAGCCCAAAAAGTCAGACAACCGTCAATACGAAAAACCAGGAAATCACATTGCCCACATTTAAGGATCGTTAAAAGGTCCAAAGAACTAAATTTCGCAAAATTGAATGTCGGAGACGTGTCGCGGATCAGAAAACACTCTTTTTCTTCACGTTTCGACTCGAATCAACGCGCAGCTGTGTTTACGTTTTCCACTGGAAAGACACATGGTCTCGTCGAACTTTGCTCCGCAAATTCTTTCAAGAAAAAAAGCATAAATTTAGTTTTTTGTTTGTGAGCGATTGAAGGGCCTTCAAAAAGGACACTCATCGGTGGTAAAGGGCGAGTTTCGTCGAAAGCACGCCGAATTCACACATTCATCATGAATTCCGTTACCTACTTTGCATGCATGCCTGCAAATTGGCAATCACTTCAGCTCATGACATGTTCTGGGGTCCAGTGATTGCAAAAAGCGGGAATTACCCTGTTTGATAACGTCAAAACACGGACGAGTTGACGCGGCCAGGAGAAAGTGTAAAGTGAAATCAAAACAGATTTGAAGAAAACTAGTTTTGTGCAAAACTTATGAATCTGATAAACTGTAAAAAATTTGAAAAAGTTTATTCCGATGCCGGGAATCGAACCCGGGCCTTGTGGGTGAGAGCCACAAATCCTAACCACTAGACCACATCGGAAGGTGTTGGAGACAGTTCAATTTCGGGTGCCGTCAAACCGAATTTTCAGCTCAAAAAAGACTAATTCCAGAAAATCGGTTTTGCTCTACCCATTTTCCACTTTTTTCTTCCACAGTGTTGCTCCTTTTTGTTGCACTCGGATGTCTCATACTTCATTGCCTGCATTTTAAACAAACAACATATCAAAAGCCAGTCACTCGGTGAAAGCAGGACAGAGCAAGCCGAAAATAAACGCCGCTTTTTTCTTCACTTATTGTTCCTGGCGATAACGTGCTGAAAGAATTCCACGTGAACTCGGCTACGAAAACAACTTTATGTACCCCCGCCGCGGGCCGGGATTACACTCACCTTGACGATGCGCTCCGGGAACTTGTCTCGATTGCCCTTGATGCATTCCACACAGTAATGATCGCCGACAAAGTAGCTGCACTCGACTCGGACGCAGATATCGCGATGGCACATGCCACACTTGGACCCGTAGATGATGTAGTCGATGATGGTCGGCTTGGATGCTCGCTTGTAGGGTTCAAAGGGATTCCGACCGTAGAAGACTGGTTTCGCACACCTGAGAATGTGAAAAGGTCAAAGAGATGAAGTGGTGAAAAAAGTGCATTGTCTGCGAAAACGACGTTGAATTGGGTGTTCCCTGTGATAAGACGATCTAGACCGAAGTATTCCCCGAGGTCGTCTGGCACCCGTCAACTCACTTCATCTTGCCGACGTTGAGGTCGCCGAATTGTGCCCGAACGTCGAACCCGCAAAGTCCACATTGGAACTGCGTAAACTTTGATTCCGATGGAACGTCGCCCGCATCACTCGGCTCGGTTTTCACTGATGACTCGCCGGTACTCGTGGGCCTAGAAAATGTTGCGAAGTTAGAGCAGGGGGGCTGTCATTTGCTAAACATGTGATTGAGTGACTAGCGGGAAAAAAGTTTATAAAAAGTTGCTTCAAGATAGAAACGCTAATAAAAACGGGAAAATGCTACATTTCGAGTCCACAAAACGTTCAAGTCATGTGTTTTCGGGGTGAGTTGAGGTGTTTTTTGAATGGGGAAAGTGAAAATAGGCTATTCTCGAAGAATGTAATTCCTCAAGCGGTCGAAATTACAATCGTGCGGGATGGGGGAGCAAGGGAACGCTATTTCGTCAAAAGTACGGTCAAAATGAAGTTAAAATCGTGTAAAAACTTACTCAACCACCGCAACAGGCTTGTCAGTACCCTTCCGAGCAGTTTCGGGGGATTCAACCATGGATACAAGCAGAAATACGCGTGAAAAGCGTGATTGAAAACACGGATGCAAAGAAGCAAAAACTTACACGCGAAAAGTGCACCCAAAACAACTCCCATAACGAAAGAGGTCTACCAGAACCAGTCAACGACAAAATGAGTAAAATTGTGCAATCTTTTGTCGGCTTTGTCACCCTTCCACGCCCTCTTATTGTTAACTTTACCTAATTTTAGCCATACCATATATATGGAACCTCAAGTCTATATCCACATTACCGATTTTACGAAGAATCTCTGTATTTTATGCGTGCTAGCGCGATACTTGGCCACGTTGGCCCTCTATTTGCTTTGCTCTCATTTCCCTTTTCCGTTTTAGGTAATCCAACGCTCCTCCAAATCCCCATGGCGACCCCGCTGTACATTTCTGCCGAAACCGGCAACGATGAGAAGGGTGAGGGGTCCATCGAGAACCCATTGCAGTCCCTTTTCAAGGCGATGTTGATCCATGGCGGCATCGATGGCAAGTTCCTCATTGCGAAACCTGGCGAGGATGGAACCATTGTCTACGAGGAAGCGACGAAGAGTGCTATCAAGAAGAACCAGAAGAAGTTCGAGGCGGAACAACGCAAACTCGCCAAGGCTGGGGAATCCGCGAAAAAGGCCGAGGAAACCGCCAAGGCTGACAAGGAAAAGGCCGATGCCGCGATTGAGGAGGCTAAGAAGATCAAGATTGAGCAGGATCCGTCTCTGCCTGAAGCGAAGAAGATCAAGATTCGATTCGCGAAGGATAATGTTGATCAGCGGATCAAGGTTTCGGCCTATGTGCATCGCAACAGGCAACAGGGTTGGCTTTGCTTCAAATTTTGGTTTTTTTATATATAATTTTTGTATTTCAGGCAAATCTCTCATGTTCTGGGTCCTCCGTGACGGCTCCGGCTACCTGCAAACCGTCCTCAACAACAAGCTGTGCCAAACATACGCGGCCATCACCCTGTCGACGGAATCGACCGTCACCGTTTGGGGCACCATCAAGAAGGTCCCCGAAGGCAAGTCCGCTCCCGGTGGCGTCGAACTCATCGCCGATTACTGGGAACTCATGTCCGCCGCCCCGCCCGGAGGCATTGACAACGTTCTCAACGAGGAAGCCGGCGTCGAAACCCTCCTCGACAACAGGCATCTCGTCATTCGCGGTGAAAACGCGTCCCGTATTCTGCGCATCCGTGCTGCCGCGACCCAAGCATTCCGTGCTCACTTCCTCGCCGAGAAGTACACCGAAATCTTCCCTCCGACGCTCGTCCAGACCCAAGTCGAAGGTGGTTCGACCCTCTTCGGCCTTGACTACTTCGGTGAGCCGAGCTACCTGACCCAGTCCTCGCAGCTTTACCTGGAAACCGCCATTGCCTCGCTTGGTGATGTCTTCTGCATGGCCCAGTCGTACCGTGCCGAGAAGTCGCGTACTCGGCGTCATCTGGCTGAATACACGCATCTCGAAGGCGAATGTCCGTTTATCACTTTCGATGAGTTGATGGATCGCATCGAAGCGCTCGTCTGCGACACCGTTGACCGTTGTCTGGCTGATCCGGAGATCAAGGAGCTCATCTACCAGGCTAACCCGGTTGGTTTTCACCTTTAAAATGACTTTTTTACAAAATGCGTTTCAGAACTTCGTCCCCCCGAAGCGCCCCTTCCGCCGAATGCTCTACTCCGATGCCATCAAGTGGCTCCAAGAGAACAACGTCAACAACGAAGAAGGCAAGCCATTCACCTTCGGCGAAGACATTCCTGAGGCCCCGGAGCGTCATATGACCGACACCATCAACGAGGTTTGTTCTTTTTCATCGTTTTCCATTTGTAATTTCATCCTTTTCAGCCCATCCTTCTCCACAAATTCCCAGCCGGCATCAAAGCCTTCTACATGGCCCGCTGCCAGGACGACCCCAGCCTCACCGAATCTGTCGATCTCCTCATGCCCGGTGTCGGTGAAATCGTTGGTGGTTCGATGCGTATGTGGAACGAGAAGGAGCTGACGACCGCCCTCGTCGCCAACGGCATCGACCCCAAGCCGTATTACTGGTACGTCGACCAGTCCAAGTACGGTAGCTGCCCTCACGGTGGTTTCGGTCTCGGTGTTGAACGCTTCATCTGCTGGTTGACCAACACCCATCATATCCGCGATGTCACACTATACCCGCGCTTCATCGGCCGTTGTGCTCCGTGATTTCAATGTCATCTGAATCTCTTGTTTTTGTTGGAATGCTGACTTTTGGAATTTTTTTTGGACTTTCATATAATTAAATTAAATATTTTTTGACTCATTAAAATAAAATGTGATACCCTGACACTTTGCTAATATTACAGTATGCCAAAAATTAATTAATTACAATTTTTGTCGACTTTAATGTTTAATTTTATACCATAAGTATATAATTGTAAGACAAAAGACCATTCAGAAATACATGCGATTGTGTATCTGACGAGGTCTAGGTAACCATCGTAAAACGAGAACGTTGTTTTGTGCTAAAATGAACGCCAAAACCATAAAGCCGACAAAAAGTTCAAAACTTGTCTTGGCAGTGCCGACTGGAATCGATTGAAGAAACCGCCAACATAATCAACATTGCAGATGGACGGGAGCGTGTCGACGCGGAAATGGTAGACGATCAGGGATGCAAATACGCGGCGCGTCACGCGGATTGGAAACGCGTGGGGTCTAGCAGCGAAAGGCTTTCTCGAAAGCGCGCAAAATAATTATAAAAATTAAGGTGAGCAGCCAAAAATTTGCATCAAAAAACTAAGATCGTTTTCTCCCCTTGTTTTCTCTAAGCAGACGCGCGCGTGAAACCCTCCACGCGCCGCGTATTTGCATCCCTGTAGACGATGTACTTGTCAGGCTGAACCACCGTTTCCTGGAAACAGTTGGTATCTGTAAATAGTTAATTTGAATTTGGATCCTAAAACGGCAAGGGTCCCTTTTGGGGGCCAAACCTCGCGATCCGGCCTAAAAAGGACGGCCATCCCTCGACGCCCTCCTCGGACCTGTACTGACCATGCTGACTACTACTAATTCCACTAACACCATTTACTATATTAGTTCTCGAACCCTGGCTATTACCAAAGGTCCGTCAAATGACAAAGAGAGTGTCCGGTTTTGGGGATATGTCGCTGAAACTGACGTAAACAAAGCTGCCCAGATAGTACGTGACGCAATCCTACGGTTTGTTTCAGCTTGACTTAAGTATCTGTATTAAGCTACTTTTAATGACGGCTTTTTAGTCAAGAAGATGGGATCTGTGCAGACAAGTACAGTGGCGTCCCAGACCACGAAATCCATTGTTCCAACCAAAGCTACATGGCGAACCAGCTTGTCAGTCAGACAGAAGTGCAGTTGCCTATTGGCTTTGTGTACCCAGGAATCGGCATTCTGTCGTCGAACCAGGCCTACAATGTCATAATTCGTATGAGTAATGCTAGTTCGTCGAGAACTCTGATTCAACTCAAAGACAAAACAAGCCAAGCCAAAGTCACTAATAGGAACCCCGCAGTGACGGTGTTGCGGGAAGCCGAAAGAAGGGAATTTTTGAAAAATCCAAATGTCGAATCAAACTTAGTGGATACGATGCTCAACCAACTATTTTGGCTTCATGTCAAAATGCCTGAGAGATTTCCATTCACAGTATGTTGCATATTTTTCTTTTTACTCAACTAATTAAAACATTCAGTGCATCGTCATGCTAAACAGCACCGCTCAGGGCTTGTTGCATTCACTTATTCGGCACTACGAGTCCTGGTGCGATAAAAGTAAAAACTTACATCGCATGCTTTTAACGTTGTCCGATTATTCCGTTATTCATGCGGATATACTCGAAATAAGCACCGCAAACGCCGATCGAGTTACACCACTTCTCGACGCCTTTGACAATGTGGTATTACCCACCACCTGGAGAGGATAACAAACACCATTTGTAAAAACTGTTTTGTTCAGGTTTTTTGCGAAGACATTTTTGTTGATTAAGATAAATAAGGTATTATAAAGCTTATAGTATCAAGGCATGTTTCATAACGTATTCGCAACGGCAAACGCAAACTGCTGCAGATAAATTTTATACAAGTATCGTACAGAAGTACAGAGGGTATTGACGTTTGTTAATTTTAATGTTCAATTGGCAAAGTGCGACAAACGCAAATTAAACTAGTCAATAGCTGATCAAGGTCCATAGACTGCTCAAAAATGTACGCACATGAACGCTCGTGCTCTTAAGTCTGTCCGTGTGAAACACTATACAAAGCCAAAAACGTCTATTGTCACTCCCGACCATTGTCAACTTTACTTCAGCCAGCTCCAGCCGCTTCTTATACAACTTCGATGCCATCATTGTCGAGCTTCCAAGTCGTCGTCGTCGGCGGAGGCCATGCTGGATGTGAAGCAGCCACCGCAGCTGCAAGATGTGGCGCTCGGACGGCCCTGCTCACGCACAAGAAGGCCACGATCGGCGAGATGTCGTGCAATCCGTCGTTCGGCGGCATCGGAAAAGGCCATCTGCTCCGTGAAATCGATGCCCTCGACGGTGTATCTCCTCGGATCTGTGACACGGCTGCCATCACGTATCAAGCTTTGAATCGAGCTCAAGGGCCGGCTGTTCTCGGGCTGCGAGCGCAGATTGATCGGGATGTTTATCGGCGGAACATGCAGGAGGTTAGTTTATACTTATTTTTGACTGTTACACAATGTAATCTGTTCCAGGAAATTGCATCGACACCAAATCTAACCGTGCTCGAAGGAGCCGTCGAAGATCTCATCGTTTCGCCGTCAAATGAGACAACTGTGGGCGGTGTGGTCCTTGCCGATGGCACTGCCGTAGCCAGTGATGCTGTGGTGATTACGACTGGCACTTTCCTCGCCGCCCAGATCTACAAAGGATCCCAGACATGGCCAGCCGGACGACTCGGTGATCCTGCTTCAAATGGGCTTTCAAGGACGTTTGCCACGCTTGGATTCGAACTCGGAAGACTGAGAACAGGGACGCCGCCGCGCCTGGCCGGGGATTCCATCGACTTTTCACAGTTTGAACTGATGCCGCCCGATTCGAAGCCTATTTTGTTCAGCTATCTGAGTGAAAAGCCGTGGCTGCCGATTAATGAGCAGAGGCCGACCTATCTCGGATACACTAATGACCGCGTCTCTGACTTGGTTATGCAGCATCTGGACGCGAATCGACGTCACATTATCGAAGAAATCAATGGCCCTCGATACTGTCCATCATTGGAAGCCAAGGTGTTACGGTTTCCAAAGTTGAGACACAGGGTGGGTTGGGTTTTGACTGTTTTCAACGCCTATTTTGAGTCTTTCAGCTGTTCCTCGAGCATGAAGGCCTCCATTCCGACATCATCTACCCTCAAGGCATGTCGATGACCTTCGCCGACGAAGTCCAAGAATCCATCCTTCGAGCTATTCCCGGTCTGGAAAACGTCCGATTAACGCAGCCGGGTTACGGTGTCCAATACGATTTCGTCAATCCACAACAACTCCGGCCATCGCTCGAGACTAAACGTGTATCTGGGCTGTTTCTGGCTGGCCAGATCAACGGAACCACGGGATATGAAGAAGCTGCTGCCCAAGGGCTATTGGCTGGGACCAATGCCGCCCGAAAAGTTCAACAAAACGAGCCCTTATTGCTGGATCGCAGTCAAGCCTATCTCGGAGTCATGGTCGACGACCTCACTAGCCTCGGAACGTCAGAACCCTACAGAATGTTCACTTCTCGCGCTGAATTCCGTCTCCATCTGCGTCCAGACAATGCTGATTTGCGTTTGACCGCCGCCGGCAGAGCTGTGGGCATCGTCAGAGATCGTCGATGGGCAGTTTTCGAGCCATTGGCACGTCGTTATGAAACATGTAAAGCGGCTTTGGAGGGCATTAAGTTGCCGCTAGCAAGATGGAAGACGGCATTGGGTGGTGTTTTGGAAACAAAAACGGATGCAAAAAGTGAGTTTGAATACGGTAGAGCCTCGAAAAGAAACTTATTTTTCAGTCCTTTCCGGCTTCGAACTCCTCGCCCGCCATTCCGTCCCACTTTCCGCCATTTGCGACGCATTCCCGTCAGAACTGGGCATTTTTCGTGCCGATGCAGACCTCGCCGAACGCCTTCACAACGAATCCCGATACATGTCTCAACAAACTCGCTTGAACAAACGAGTCAATGAAATGCGCCTCGAATTGACGACCCTCTTGCCGGACGACTTGGACTACAGTACCCTCATGGATATCAATCTTGAATGCCGCGAGAAGTTGGCCTCCTTCCGGCCACAGAATATCGCCGCAGCAAGTCGCGTTCCCGGGGTTACTCCCGACGTTTTGATTGCCTTATTGAGGCATGCAAAGAGGCAAGCATCGGTAGAAAGTGTTGCACGTTTGTAGGTTGTTGTAGTTAGATATATTTGTTGATTTATTTTTATTTTAAAAATGAATTGTTTTAAGTTTAAAAAACAGTTTTTAAGAACATTACATTAGCTTACTTATACCTTATCCCACTTTTAAGAATATAAGTAGCCTTACACGCCCTGTGTTGGCGTTGAAAAGAGCACTTTGAGCATTGAATGCTGATCAAACGGGATGACATAACCATAGCTGTTGTATTACAGACAACAAAGTTGTCTTTTAGAAGGTCGTCCGTGCGCTTTCTCCATTCTGGGACCGTGCCTTTATTGTACGTTATTTGTAGTACGAAGCGTTCGTTTTGGGCCTGAAAACGGGTCATTCGAAACCGTTATTTTTTATAATAACGATTAACCAACCTTGAAAAACTTAAGAAAGTCATTCTTATCGATATCCAAAACGTCGATGGAAACGTTTTTCATTTCAAAGAGAAGCATTCCCGTCTTTCCAACCTTCAATAAGGACTTTACCCAATCATTTCCGAATGAGAATTGCTTGAACCAAAACCGATTCACTGATTGAAATGTCGTACAAATGGACTCCAATGATACTTCCGGTGTTACCGTACACTGTTCCAGTTTGAACCACAAAATTTCCTTCTGAAGTCGTGATGCGATAGACTGAAGGAAGTATGGTGTAACATGACAGTTGGAAATGATCAGTTCGTTTGGATTCAATAAGAAATGGTCCAAAAGAGGTGAAATATCGTTCTCTTCTTCGCTGTTAACAATACTTAGGCCGGCATTGACTCGGTATAGAACGTCCTGAGACAAGTCTATCACAATAGGGCTGAATTTATCTGCACATTTTCGAGTCTTAACATCAATATTGACAATGTCGGTGTCGACTACTTGTTGATAATCGCTCGATAGGGTGTCATCAGAATGAGATTCTGATGTCGACGGTACTGGTGAAACGGCCTCAGAAGGTGAAACACTGTCTCGAAGTTCAGATAAACTATTGGTGAAGCGTTCAAAGAGATACGACATCGTTCAGAAAAGCGAATAGAAGCAATAGTCGATTAGAAAAGGCAGACGGAATGGTGTTTTTCGGCGATTGCGCAGGTATTTATCGGCCGAAAGTGTTTAGGGTACCATCCTGTGCCTTGGCATCTTGCCTATTTTGCGCGGGTCACAGTGGCCAACCGTAAGGGGCCAAGGCATAATGTAATTAGCTGGGGTCATGGAAGAAACGGAAACAACAAGTATACAATTGCAACAACAAATTAACAAAACATTAGTAGTTTTATTAGAAATGTTTAACTTTTTTATCAGTGATCACTGTGAAATGTATGGTGACCATACAAACTATTAATAGGTTGTTCAATTTTATAATGGAACTTGAGTGTTTTTTGACGTTTGCATTTTGTAATAGCGTGAAAGACAACGCACACTAATCAGTGAATTGATTCAAAGCAAAAGCGTGTCGTGCTGCCAATCAC
>KB455485.1:297368-310767 GCA_000341325.1 Panagrellus redivivus | reverse complement strand
TGTGCTCTTTCGAATGGTATAGGTCTCGAGCCGATTGGCGCGGGTGACCTAAAAGCATTCCCGTTAGGGTGGGGTCAACGCTTTCCCCATTTTATTCATCAAGACAGTGATAACCGTCTGTTTCAACAGGAGCAAACCCCAGAGTGTCCAACTTTATGCATTTTTTACGTTTCATGTATGGCTGGTGGTGTCCTTATATGTCATAACGACCGCGAATTACAACCGTATTCAGTAAATTATTGTTAACTTGAACTTATTTCTTAAATTCAGCCCATCATGCGTCCTTTTCTACCTCCAATCTCGTTAAAACCAGAAACAGTTCCCACAAAGTCTTTCGATGTCAAAACCGATCTCATATTTCCTGGAAAATGGAACGGCAAGTTCGATTGGAAAGACTTCAGCGACCCCGTCTCATTCTTCCCAGACGCAAAATCAAACAACAGAGTGGAAATGCGTGAGCACAAAATTGCCAAATTGAACGTTATTTTGAAGACAGTGGACATTACTGATTACAAAAAAGATATGAAATACATCGAAAGGGAAGTAGCGGCACTCAATAAGGTGAGGCTATTATAACAACTCATGTAATAAACTAAACTTTTAAGGTCAGAGAAAGCCCCTATAAGTTCATCATTGGATATTACGGCTGCGGCGTCGAAAGTTCCGTTCACAGAAGGTATTTTCTGTGCACAGAAGTCATGGAAGGGAGTCTGCTTTCGCTGAGACTGAAGCTCGGAAGAGTTTATGATGACCCAATGATACTGCGTTACGTCAACTATGGCATGGTCATGGCACTGGACTATCTGTACTCTGGTGATAAGAACATTATTCATCGTGACATCAAGCCGGATAACATTCTGTTCCAGACAAGTGCCAGAAGTAGTGGTAATAAGGGCGAGAAATGGCTTTGTGTCAAATTGACCGACTTTGGCATCAGTCGCACTCTGTTGGATAATGGCGCATCGACGGCGATGGATGGAACACTGAAGTACAGGGCCCCGGAACGGAAAGACAATCTGCAATTAGCAGACTTGGAACAAACTGATAGAAAATATCGGGTCTACGGTATCGAGACTGACATTTGGTCACTTGGATTGACGGTATTGGAAATGGCATTGGAAGAGTATCCCTTGGAAGAAAGGGTAAAGGCTAACGGTGACCTTAAAAGGGTCTTGAGCGCCTACTGCTATGAGCCGTTCACGATTATTGATGAAGATAAATTGCAAACTAAAGCTGGTACGTCTAGAGTTAGAAATCGAATTTTGCCATTGTTGATCAAATACCTTGAAAAGTGTATCGCCCCAGCTGCTGACCGAGCTAAAGATTACGCCACGCTGAAAGAATTGACGTACGTCAAAGACTTCGTTGCATCCGCCGGAGAACTGTACGATAAGAAGACTGGAAAGTTGAAATACAACGAACAACGCTAAAAAAGGGATAATAAATCTATTGTCGACTTAAATTCTGCTTCATTATGCACATGCTATTAAAAAATCAAATCCAAATACACGCAATAAAAACAAACATACAACACTAAGCAGTTAAAATCAGGAAGCTGATGCATGTGGAACCACGGAGCCGCCCTGGGCAATTGCTCGACGTTTTGCCAGTGCTTCGAGACGGTTGCGCTCACTTCGAGCACGCTGTTCCGGCGTCAGGGTCGTCGAAGAGGCATCCGAGCTCATGCTTTTACGTTTACGGAGATTCGTCTGATGCGTGGCCATCATCTTGGCTTTGGCTTCGGCGCTGATTGTGGGCGTTTTGAAGGGTCTGCAAAGTTTTTGGATATATAAAAGTGTCATTTGAAGAGGAAAACCTTACTTATGAACCGAAGAGTGGTTTCGAATATTCATCGTTGGAGTAATCGGGGTAACATCAGCCGTGGGAGTGTTTGTGGAGAAGCTTGGAGTCTTGGGGGTCGCGGTGTTCGGGGTCGGGAGATTGCTTGATCGACGGATCACGAAAGCCGCCCTCACTGGGGTCGATTGGTTCGCCGTCGACGACGTTGGTGCTGGGGTCGTTGGTCGGGGCGTTCTGGAACAATTATCAACTGTAAAGAAGCAAAAAAATTATAAAAAAACTCACTTTTCGTCCTCATCTTTCAAAACCAACTCCTCATCGAACGAGTCCGGCGCAGGTTCCGCTTCCTCGAAAACAATATCATTGTCTAACGAATCATGAACCTGTTTCCGTGCTCCGAAGACGGTATCACTCCCGAAGTCGTCGGCAAACTCGTCAAATTCGTGTTCGACGCCCGGATCGGCGACCCCATCGTCGTCGCAATTCATCCGCTTCAGCCACTCTTCCGCGGCCGCCAACGCCGCCGCCGACACCATGACCGTGTTGCCGCTGGCGGTTTTGAAGTCGACCGGGACCTTGGCGCCTGATGTTGAAGCCATGACGATGATAAGAAGACAAATTGGACGGGAATTCCGGAGGCAAACTTCGAAGAAACCGAGGAAGGAACCCGAACGACCAAAACCGCGCCACTGTTTTCCCGCTGAGACCACTCCCCGCTGAAATGTGAAACAACGAGGAACATGCACGTTCGGATCACATTTTAATCGAAAAAGTACGCCTTTCCCACTGATTCCGTCATCCGTTCACCCTTATCAGCTATTCATAACCATGCGGGATATCGTCCGAGCATATTTGTCGAAAAATATATATAAAAATTGACGCGTTTTCAGGTTTTTTAATCAAAAGAAAAACGTAGACCTAAAACATGGGCGAGGCCTCTGAACAGGTAATTTCCCGAGTTGAAACTTGCCCAAATCGAGTGATAACAAATGCCATTTCAGCAGGAGGTCTTGAAGACAGCCTTCCAGGCCTTTTTGAAGCACTACACGTCCGATAGTCAGTCCGAGCAGGAGAACCTTGTCAGTGCACTGGTTGAAGCCGTGAAAGCCGTTCCAGGTTTGTTTTTCATTCCTTCACTTTGCGATTATCAACCGTTGACCCGTTTTAGCACTCCCAGAACCCCTGTACAAGCATGTCCTCAACGCTGTTGTCGATGTTTCGTTCCACCGGTTCGCGGATCGTGGATATTTCACCATTTTGGGAAGGCTCGTGGATACACTGTTCCAGTTGGACCCCAAACTTTCTTTGAAACACCTGTCGGATGCCGTTTTGGCTGTTGCCGTGCCGAATGTGGCTTTGTTGACGTATGTTATTCCATTCCATTGACCAATCTATTTATAACAAACTTTTTTGCAGCACACGTGCTGCCACTGGCGCTACATTTGTTGCTCGTTGGCTTGTTGTTGGTATTCTGGCTAATAAGAAATTGGATAATGATGCGGCGTTGTTGAAAAAGGCTGTAAGTCTATCATTATTCCATGTTATTGAGTATCATTGATAAATTTTAAGGTTTCTGCCTTTGCTGGAGCTGCTTTTTACGCCGCTTACTTGCCGAAACGCGTCCTTTCTGTCTCCAATCAGACCAACAAGCTCTTCAAAGCCGACCCTGACCTCGTTCTTTCCAGTTTGAAGGAGTTTAGCAGTGATAGCGCGGGCGGTGATCTGAAGGCCCTTGTGCTTATTGCGCTTTTGCTGAAGAAGGATTCCGCTGCGAGCAAGTCTGACAAACTTCCGGCGCTCAAGACGACGTGGCTCGATACGTATATCAAGGTTGCTCTGTTGGCCAAGACGCCGTTGAATTCGGATTACTTCGCCAAACTGAACACAGTCCTGTCCTACTACACTCCCAAGGAATTGGAGGAAACCTTCCTGCCCAATGTCAAGAAAGCCCTTCTCCGTGGCCCTGAAGTCGCTGCTCCCGCGATTTTGGATTTCGTGAAGCACTTGCCGTTTGAATCAGATGTTTTCGCCGTTGCTTTCATTCAGGCTCTCGCGTCTTCGATTACTTCGACGTCTGATGCTGTGCGTGAATCCTCCGTGGCCGCAGTCGGTGTTATCGCGGGGCTTATTGGTGATAGCAGTGTGCTCGAGAAGTACTCGCAGCAATTGTTCGATTTGTTCAAGGCCAACGCCAGTAAGCTGCCTCAACGTACTTCGGTTGCGATTGCTATTTTGTCGGCTACGAAGAATGTCAAATCCGGCTCCGCCAAAATTCCTGAAAGTGTCGTTCTCAACTTCCAGAAAATTCTCCCCTCTGAGAGTAAGATTTGGTCTTTTCAACTTTTGTCTTATCTTATTTCGTTCATTTTCAGCGAATAGCGCGGTTCTGCATCTTCTCTGGGACGCCTTCACGACATGGATTCTCAAGGGCGAAAAATTGGAAAAAGCCAGCATCGATGTTTTGAAAAAGGGCGTGTCTTCGAGTGGCGACTCCAAATCCTTGGCGTTGACTTCGGCCGCGACAGTTTTGGACCGTTTCAGCAGCGTTCCTGTGGATACAGATATTTTGAAGGCTGCCACTGCCGTTTGCGCTGCCGCGAAATCTGAGCAGACAGTCCATGTTGACTTCATTCCGTCGGCGTCGATCGTGCTTCTGGCGAATGCGCAAAAGGGCGAACATGTCGATCCAGTGCTTTTTGAAACCCTTTCGACGAAGGATAGTCTGCTTCGCGAGAAGGTGTATACCAGCTTTGCCGGTGAACGTAAGTTTCTAACTTTTCTATGTCAGACTTTCATTGACACCTTGCAGAAGGCAAATTGATCCCGATTCTCGCCAAGCGCGCTCTCCTCAGCAGTCTTCGACCCACGAACGCGACAGATTACCCTGCGCCGATCGTAAAGTTGCTCTGCGCTTCCTTGGTTTGGCCGAATTACATTGTCCGTCAAACAGCGGTCGATGTCGTCAAGAAGTTGACCATCGTTGAAGGCGCTAAACTCCGAAAAACACTCGTTGAAAGCCTGCTGGAAGCTGCCCGTACTGATGCCTTTGACGAAGTTTACACCAAAGCGTCCGGCATCAAATCGCATGGTGAAGACGCCCATGAAGCCGTCGTTCCGTCCGCGTTCTACGCTCATGCCCTTCTGAGTCTGCTTCCCGAAAAGAAGTCCGATTACGACTCGGAGGAAGAACACTTGGCCTTCCTGACGTCATCCCTGTTCCTGGCATCTGCTCCCCGCGTCGTTGAACATGATGGTGCTATCTGGCTGCATTGGGTCGAGAATCAAGTCGAGCTGCGTGATTTGGTCCATTCCGACGACTTCTGCAATCTCGTCTTCGATCGAGTCCTCGCCACGAAGGACGGTGTCCTCCGAGCGAATGTCATTCGTTTGTTGATGTCGACGCACTTCCAAAACAGTGCTGGCGACGATTCCGGTGCCTTTGTCGCTGATCGCTTTTGGACGCGCTTTTCGAAGGAGATCTTTGCCATTGACACTACCTTGTTCGCTGACATCACACCCGCTGAGGTCGGTATCTTCCGTACACCCGAAGGCAAGCTCTACAACGAAGCTGTGATCGACGAGAACTCTGACTTGAATCTCGATGCGTCGAACATGAAGCGTGAAAACAAGGCCTACAAGCACAGTGACCAACTTGCTGAGATCGAGATCCGAAAGGCTTTGGCCGAGAAGAACCGCCGCGAAGGCAAGTTGACGCCGCGTCAGAAGAAGGCTGTCGATGCCGAGCTCATCGCCGAATCTCAGAAGCGAGCCGAGCTGCGAAAGCTGTACGATCCTGTCGAAATCAAGCTGACTGTGCTGGCTGAAGCCGCTCGTTACAACCCTCAAGGCGCTTGTTTCCACGTCGGCGTGCTCTATGAAATCGTCGTGCCATTGCTTCGTTCCCGACTCGTCTGCAATCTCGCCGCCCAGACCTTCCTTGCCTTCAGTGATGCCTTCTTTGAGCCTTCAACCGACTCTCTCGGTGCTCTCGTCGGTACTGCTGCTCTTCGCGTCCTCGGTGCCTACGGGTATGCTGATGTGCCGTGGCCCGAAACGCTGGTTGAACAGCTTACCCGAGTCTTCAATGCCCTTCTTTCGCTGTGTATCGTCGTCGACATACCGTTTGATGAGGAAATTATCGAAGAAGACGCTTGGCAGGATTCCATCTCTGCCTGGAAGCTCAGTTTCCTTGTACCCGTCATTGAGAAGATCCTTCCCAGCAACCACCCGATCGATTTGAAACTGAAAGTGTCGAACTTCCTCAAGTCTGCCATCAACAAGCACTTCCTTTCCGACGAAGATGTCATTCTGCCGCCGCTCGCCCGTATTCACACGTTCATCGTGAAGCAGATCTGCGCTGACCCCTACAGTGACACGTTCGACGATCTCCGGAAGACGGTCAACAGCTACTGCACCCTTGTCAATGTCGTTGAGGAAGCGCCTGAGGCGACGAAGAACTTCTACGAGGAAGTTGTGCGCACTTTGCGTAACCCCACGGAACTTCTCCGTCAAATGGCCCTTGAATGGCTCAACCTTTCTGGTAGTTATCTTCTGCGCCAGATTGCCGAAGATGCTGATTTCAAGCAACACATCAAGTCGAACCTGTATTTGAGCCGCTTTGATCGTGATGCCAAGACGCAAGGACAAGCCGATCAGTTGTGGGCATTGTTCCGGTTCGTCGAAGGCACCTTCCTTGCGCCTGAATTGTACGGTGCCGTTACGTGGAAGGACACTTTTGTGCAGGATGAAGCTGCTGAGGCTCTGAATGATTTGGCGACCCAGTTCCCCGACTTTGTTGAGCCTGCTTTGGAGAAGCTTTTCGCCATCTACGACAAGTATCTTGATGTGAGTTGATTTGTTTGCCTTAAATACAGTGCAATGTGCTTCTTTTTAGTTCATCCCACCAGTGAAGGATACAGTTGGCCGTGTCGTCGTCCAAGGTCGTGATCCAGTGCTCGAACGCGATGGCGTCTGCAAGGCTTTGATTCGTCTGTCGCCAACTCTCAGCGTCGAAAGTACCCAGGGCTTCATCGAACGGATTACCGAACGCTTCAATGAGCCCGATCCGAATGTCCACACGAAGCTGCGTGCTGCTGGCATCATTGCCATTCGTAATGTAAGCACTTTTTTCTGATTTTCAGTGTTAACTTTTGAAATTTTAGCATGGCAAACACATCCTGACGACCCTTCTACCCTTCCTGGATGCCAAGCTCTCCAAAACTCCCGACAGCAGTGATGCCGATCACATGCGTCAGGGTCTTGTCGTCTTGCTCGGCACCCTTGGCACTTACCTCGGCAGTGACCCGGATCGTGTCTTGCAAATCTTCAAGAAGCTCATCGAAGTCCTTTCTACCCCGTCGGAACAGGTCCAACGCTCCGTCGCTGAATGCTTGCCGCAGTTGGTCGATTTCATCGAAAATCATGCCAACGATACGCTCGAAAGCTTGCTGCACATTATGGAAGCCAGTCAAAGCTACGGTGAACGTCGTGGTGCCGCTTATGGTATTGCTGCCATCATCTCCGGCCTCGGTTCCTTCGTCATTGTCGAAACTGCTTTGCTCAAGCGCGTCGATGGCATGATCCAATCAAAGAACCATTACCAACGCGAATCTGCTCTTCTCATCATGGAAATGTTGTTCGCATTGTTGGGCAAATCGTCTGAGCCCTTCATGCCGGCCTTCATTCCGTCGCTGTTGTCCCTCTACGGTGATTCGAAGGACTTTGTCCGTGCCGCTGCCACTGCCGCCGGTAACGCCATGATGGCTGCCTTGTCAAAGCATGGTGCCAAGCTGATTGTGCCCCTGATTCTGGCTGCTACCGAAAACGACAACTGGCGCACGAAGAAGGCCTCCGCCGAGTTGCTCGGTGCCGTGTCCCAGTGTGCCCCGAGACAGCTTTCATCGTGTCTGCCGAAGGTTGTGCCGACCCTGTGCGAGTTGCTGACTGATTCCCATTACGAGGTTCAAAAGTCCAGTGAACGTGCTCTGCGTGAAATCGCGAAGGTTATCCGCAATCCCGAGATTATGTCGATCGCGCCGCATCTCATCGCTGGTCTCACCGACCCTGTCGCCAAGACGGCTTCTTCCCTTGAAACAGTCGTCAACACGCGCTTCATCCATTACATGGATCCTCCGTCGCTTGCCCTGATCATGCCGATTGTCCGTCGTGCCTTCCGTGATCGCAACACCGATGCCCGAAAGATGTCTTCACAGATTATCGCCAGCATCTACACATTGACCGACCAAAAGGACATGGAGCCCTACCTTACGACGATCGTTCCCGGCCTCCAGAATGCCCTTCTCGATGGTGTCCCTGAAGTTCGTACCGTCGCGGCTCGTGCGTTTGGCGCCGTTCTGCGATACTCGTCGGAGACTGTCAAGAACCAAGTTGCGGGCATGCTGATCCCCTGGCTGAAGCAGCGTCTTGTTTCGTCGACGTCGATGGTCGACCGTTCCGGCGCGGCTCAAGGTTTGGCCGAAACCATTGCCGCGTTCGGCGAAGAATACCTCGACGCGTCCATGCCTGAGATTATCTCGATCACCGAAAACCCGAAGGCCGGAGTATTCGTCCGCGATGGCTACCTGCTGCTCTTCATCTACCTGCCGATCGTCTTCCGCGAGCGCTTCGTCAACTTCCTCTCATCCACAGTTTCGCCGTTGTTGGTATCCCTGGCCGATGAGAATGAAATTGTTCGATCGACGGCATTGCGTGCTGGCCAGCAACTCATCAACTTGTACGTCACTCAAGCCCGCAACACTCTTCTGCCCCAGCTCCAGAAGGCCTTGTTCGATGCCAACTGGCGTATCCGCCACGCCTCTGTCCAGCTCATCGGTGACTACCTGTTCAACATTTCCGGTGTTAGCGGCAAAATGACGTCCGCCACTGCCGACGAAGATGATACACTCGGTGTCGAAGCCATCAACAAAGCTATCTTGGCCAATTTGGGTCGTCCATCTCGTGATGAAATCTTCTCTGGCTTGTACCTCTGCCGTCAAGACGTTGCTCTCGTCGTTCGCCAGGCAGCTTCCCACGTCTGGAAGGTTGTTGTGCCGAATACGCCGCGTGTCCTGCGTGACATCATGGAGACGTTGTTCTCGATGTTGCTCAAATGTCTCGCAAGTCCGTGCAGTGAACGTCAACAGACTGCTGCCCGTTGCCTTGGTGAAGTCGTCAAGAAGATGGGTGAACGCCTGCTGCTGACCATTTTACCGATTCTCAAGACGAACCTCGACACTGATGTGGTCGAACAACGTCTCGGCGTGGCTGAAGCCCTCAATGAAGTGCTCCAGAACTGCACTCGCGATGCCATTTCGATGAATGCCGGTCCGATCATGATCATCCTCAACCGTTGCTTGTCCGATACGGCCGCTTCGATCCGTGCCGCTGCCGCTCCGCCGTTCAATCTTCTCATGCAAATTGTTGGTCCTCAATCCGTTGAAGACATTGTCGTTCCGATGGTCGACAAGTTCCTTGAATCCAACGATGACGACACCCTGGATGCTCTGTGCATGATAGTGAATGAGAATCCGCGACAGTTCCTGCCGCCTATCCTCGGAAAACTCACGAAGCCGCCAATCAATGCCCACGGTTTGTGCCGTATCGCCGCTGCGTCTGGTAGTGATGCGCTCAATCGCCATCTGCCCCAATTCCTGGGACCGTTGCTCGCAGCTCGACCGAAGAAGGCCGAACTCGATGACTTTGTGGCCAATTGCCTCCCGGCCCTGCTTGCTATCACCGAGTATTCCACGATGCAGGCCGCTGTGTCGCAGCTCTTTGAAGCCACTGCCAAGAAGAACAACATTCTGGGCATTGCGTTGATCCGCAAGTGGGTCGAGAACTCCCGAGCCCTCTTCGACGAGGACGATGTCGTCGATGACATTCTGCGTGCCGCGCTCAGTCTGTATGCGCATGAATCCGCTGATGTCGTGGAGCAAGCCGTCGCCTCCGTCGCTGCCGTCATCCTTCAAGCCGAGCAAGGTCACGCTATCGAATACCTGCCGATTGTGAAGAGCGCTCTTGACGATGTCGCTGCCTCCGGCCACAACGCCAAAGGCTTTTCGGCTGCCAACGGTTTCGGTGCCTTCCAAAAGGTTCTCAAAGAAGCCTTCTTTGCTGGATCGAACGGTCAGAAGGAGCAGGCTATCATCGTGTGCGAGCTGTTTACCCGTCTCGCTGTCCCGGCCGGCATTACGCCTCATGCCGTATTCATTGCTGGTCCGTTGATCCGTGCCGTCGGCGATCGCTTCCTTGCTGATGCTCGCAAATCGTCGCTGCTCACTTTGAAGGCGTTGTTTGAGAAGGTTCCAACTGCAGTCCGCCCGTTCGTGCCTCAAGTCCACACCGAGTTGATCAAGCTGTTCCAAGTTGAAAACTTGTCTTCGATCAAAGGCTTGTTTGCGGCGACTTTGTGTCATGCTTTGTGCCATCACATCAAGTCTGAAATCGTGGTTTCCGACATGGTTCAACTGTTGGCTGCGACTGAAGATGCCAAGATTCTGTAAGTTTTAAAGTTTCAAAATAAATTTTGGTTGAAATAAGTTGTTGGTTTCAGTGAACTCGCATTCCTCGCCCTTCGCGAAGTCGTTCCACGCAAGAAGGCCGTCTACTCCGCCGATACTTTGGCCAAGATCGCTGAAGCTGCCCGTGATAAGCTGTCATCACCGAATACGGCTGTTGCCATGAGTGCTGCGGCCTTGAGTGCACAGGCTTTGCTTGCGCAGGAATCGTTGTCTGAATCCGTTATTCAGAGTGAGTTTTCCATCTACAAGTTGAATTATCAAACACAACATGCAATTTTAGATCTGACAACCGACCTCGGCGCCGCCTACACCCTCCAATACTGTTTGCTGTCCGACAGAACCCGAACAGTCCAGAGCCTCGGTGCTGACGCTTTGGCGACAGCTTTGACCAAGGCTTTCTTCTCCACTGATGCCGCAATTGCTGAATCCGCTGTCCGTTCTGCCGCGTACGTCGTCATCGAGTAAGTTCATCGTTCGCTCGATTTGTGTTTTGATGATGATGTTTGTGTTTTGCAGGACGTACCCGTCGGTCAACGCCGAACTTGTCACCGCTCTCGCTCGCTTGATCAACCACCAGTCGAATGACGTGAAAATCCTCGTCGGCAACGCCTTTTCGGTCATCAGCGCCGAGCGTGGATTGCTCGATACGACCCTGCTGCGATCCATTGTGCCCATGCTGATCAATGGCACCCAAGAGAAGAACTCGGCCGTTCGAACAGCCTCCGAACTCGGTTTGGTTGATATTTTCGCGCTGCACAAGTCCAGGGAACATTTTGACAACTACCTGGCCGGCTTGGAAGACGCTGGAAAGCGGGCTTTGGAGAATCTTGCTTCGAAGTTCCTTGACAAGCGGCTCTCCGAGTACCAGTCCCAGCCACTGTCCAGCATCGACAACTTTGTCACCGTGTTTTGATGATAATTAGTACCCGTCATTTGACTACGTGATTACCTTTTTTCGCCTTTGACCTGTGCAGATTGTTGTGTTTTGTTGTTTTTAGAATTGTCGCGTTGGGTGATAAATAATAAATTTAATTAATTTACTTGACTTGTTTGATGATTCTTTGACCGTTGAATTTCGGTTTGGCTTACTTTTGTTTTCTTTTTGTTTATTCATTTTACAGTTTTTGGCTTTTTAGATGATCGGGCCTATTTCAAAGCCGTCGGTCCAGACGCTCACAAAGATTTTCGAGTACACGCTATTCAGCCGATCGAATTTGGGCACGCTTCCGCAAGACTTTGCTGATTTGAACTTCCTTTCTGCTCCGGCTTATAGGTTGACAAAGTCACTTCTGCGGTTTGTCGTGAGTTTTGAGTTACTTTTTGTTCAGATTTTTGATGTAATGATTATGGTTTCAGATGCTCGGTCAAGAAGCTCGCACTGCCATGACGATCGTTCTGTCCCGTTTCCCCGTGGTCAACTTCTATTGCGAATACGTCATTCTCAGTGCATCGTCGAATGGCGACAGCGTCAAGGTATTGGTCGATGTTCCCGAGATCTACGCCATCGAGATGAATCATTGCGCCAGGATTGGTCGAGTCGTGCATCTGGATGAGAACGAACTCGACTACGATCCGTTCATCTTCACGCACTTTTCGAATTTTGAGGAAATTGAGTATTTCCATCAGGGCGGTGTTGTAAGTTTGGCATTTCATCCCAACGATTAGTTTGAAGGTGTTCGTTTCAGTCCGAGCCAGGTCATCCGGAAGAAGAACGCAATTTGGCCCACTCCATCGAGATGATTACCAACTGTGTGAAATCGCAAAAGCTTCGACGCCTCAAGGATCCTGGACAGGCGTTGGCGGGTGCCGCGGAGATTCTGAATGGATATTACCTGGATGAGCTTCACTGTTACCCTGCGGCGATTGAATTTCTTCAGGAAGCTGAATGCGTGCTCAAAGTCGGTGTGCTGTACTACGACACGTACTTCTGGAACCCGCCCAACGTGTTCAACAAGATCGACACCGAGGACATCATGATCAACGTCCGTACCCGCATGGAGCCCCCCGGCCCTGAGCTCCACCAAGCTTTGACTGTCAACCGCATCAACATCTACATCGAGTACAACCTCTACTTTGAGAACTTGTTCGCCTTCTGTGCCAAAACCTTCCCCAATCTGCATTCCGTCATCACCAAGACGTCCTTTAAGATGAATATCCTCGGCGCTTATGAAAGTGAGAACCCAATAAGTTCCGTTCTTCGCTTTAAGTTGAATGCATTTCAACTTTGGTATCTTTCAGCTCGGCGAAGTCGGCGAGAACCTCGAAAGATGCTTCGCATTCGTCCGAAACGTTGAAGCTCACATGATTGAAGCGAAGAATACCTACAAACAAGACGCGGACATCAAGTTCCAGATCAAAGTGTGGTGGCCCACGTACGATGTGATGCCGGCGGAACAGCCTGAACTGGCTCACGCGATCTGCAGTGGCATGCTGGCTCGGTACAACCATGAATACTCGACGTCGCAGACGGATTCGATCACTGATGCCGCTCCACCGAAGCGCCTCGAAAATGGTATTGTGCGCACGCGCTACGTCGAGGGCTATCACGTCGTCTTGGAATCTAACTATTGATCTACTTTGTATATTTTACCATATCTTACGGGTGTATAACTATTCCTTAACCATCAACATGTATTATTTTGTCAGTTTTGTTGTGAATATTCGTATTTGTCAGTGAATCATTTGCCTGTGCCTTTTTTCAATAAAGTATTTTTACCGGTTATCTGTTTTTTTCCCTTTCCTGGCGATGTCTGGCGTTCACGCTTTTATCCATTAATAGCCAACATTCATGTAGTCAGCAAAAGTTGTGATAAGGCGCAGAATTGCAAATATTCCACGTCACCTAGAAAGAGCCCACATACGGTCGTGTCGCTCATTGACCATTTGTGGAGCACAATCAAGGGTAAAGCTAAATATTATGGATAAACACGATATTATGGATAAAGAGCACCGGAACAGCGAGAGAAGCGAAGTTGGAATGTGTGAGGGTGCTGTGTGAGGAGCGCTAAACGGGCGTGAACAGATTTGAGTGCCTCGGGAAACAGTGTGCCAGTCGTTCGTGCCAAAATGTCCTTGAGGGA
>KB455485.1:231532-276770 GCA_000341325.1 Panagrellus redivivus | reverse complement strand
TTAAAATTGATGGAGCATTTTCATGAGGGGTTGAAAAGTGAGGGGTACTTTTCTCTGTGTGAAATAAACGAACGGTAACGGGTAGGGTTAGATGGGCTCGTAGTAGAGTCACTATCATCTACGCACTAATGCTACGTAAGACGTGGCATTTACCACTTGATAATGATAAAAAAATTGAATCGATTTTTATGACATGTTTTTTTAAACTAATAAAACGTGATTTCGAAATTTAGTGTTAACGGTCAACTTTTGTTGTGCCAGGTTTCAACAAAGTATTTTAACCGATTATCTGTATATTCGCTTCCGTGGCTGTGTTAGGCGTTCACGATTCCAAATTAACGGATTCATAGCCCACATTTGTGTAACAAGCAAAAGTTGCGATGAAGCGTAGAACTGCGCAGTGCACACATTCCGCCACCCAAGGAAGCCCATGTACGGTCGATGCATATTGACCTTTTAGTAAACGTGGCCAACTGACCCCGCGCGGACTTTTGACCTACCATCGGCGTTCTGTGCAGTCGTATTGTCGTTTAATTCTGCCACCTCTACTTCGTCGTTTCTTCAATATAAGCTACCGTTTCATCAACCATGCCATACCCCATCGCTAAATTGGCCTATGGTCTCCGCTGCCGGCTAAGCGACCTTTCTACTCCCGCTGAACGTTACCACCTTCAAATTGCCGCTGGCAATGTTTCTATTTGTCCCACAAAACGTCAACTTTTTCAAGGAAAGATAGGGAATATTCATTTTCGTTATGAAAATGGAACGATTTTGGCATATAGGGCGTACGCTCGCGGTTGGCATGCAGACCCAACGCCACTTAATATGGTTGACAACAGTTTTTATAACAACGCAGGCCAACATATTGTTTTACACAATATAGAAGCCGACGGCTGGAAATCCAAGATATTTTACCACTTTGTACATAATGCGCGTTTTCTACTCGTCAACAATTGCCATGTCTCTAAATTATTCTACGAAACGGTCAAAACGTGGTTTCCGACAACTATGGTTGTAGATTTAAACACCAATGTGGCCATGAATTTTATTAATTTTACTGATTTGCTCACTGCTCTTCCAAAAATCCAACAAATTACTTCTATGCGCTACCACAACGCGAATTGGATAACCGAAATTCTGCAAGTTAAACATCACTTATTGACGGTTTTGACTCTTCGTTACGAACATTTTGAACAATGCGATGAATTTGATAAGAATCAATTGCTGACATTTTTAAAAGTACTTTTTTATGATTAAAAAAATTTGTTAACAAAACAATTTCCAGGCACAACGTACAGGGTTTCGTCTAACGTTGGACATACGTGAAGCAAATGTGGAATTCGTGGCACAGCTAATGGAATTTTTGGACAAGAATCTTGATCGAGATTACGATCCGGATAAAGCCGACTATTACTTTCGTAATGAAGTCGCAATAACCAACGGTACAGAGACAATTGGGAGGTGGTGTTTACCACCTGATGAAAATGAAATGCATTTTCTCGTAAAATCGAAGCCCCTTGTAAAGTTCAGTTTGGCGAAAACTAACGAAGAGGCCGAATATGAGGTCGTAGATGGCGAAATTATTTGAATTTTACTTATACCACGCCTTCTGAATCCGCTATCCAGAACTACCCTCACAGAATCCATAAATTAAAAGTAAAAAAACAGCATGTTGTTTAACTTTATCAATTTTATTGTTCATATTAGTATTTGTCAGTGAATCCTTTGCTTGTGCCTTCTTTCAATGAAGTTAACGTAACCGGTCACGTGTCTATTCGCTTTCTTCGTCGTCGTTATCAGTATCGGTGTCGCCGATGCTTTCAATGTGTTTGCGTGTTTCTTCAAAGTCCTTGATCATAAGCTTGCCCATCACCGTGTTGATGATGTATCTGGGGATACTGCCGCCGAAGTCGATGCACAGCATGAGATCGACGAGGGTCTGGCCGGGATCATTGGGGTCTTGACGGAAGCGGCCGGCTCCCATGTGGATGATGGCACGAACACGGTCGCTCGGGGGGACGTCATCGACATCAGTGCTACGGACGATGAGGTAGTAGTCACCGTCAATTTTGCGCCAGATGCGGACAGCGACGTAATCTCGGCTTTTGACCATCAAGACGTCACGATTAGCGTACTGTAAGTTGATTTTTGTTACAAATAGGTGTAAAAGCAGACTTACATGAGCAATGTCAATATGACTGGACAGTTTCTTGACGGTAGAAGAAAATTCGATATTGTTGTTCCAGTTTGCGACGCTGTCCAAGCCGTGCCATCGTTCCGCGAAGACAGTTTCGAGGGGCTTGGCGATTACCGACTAAAGATTCAGATTTCACTGATTGAGATGGCTAGCTTGAAACATACCCTCAAAGCAAACAACTTCCCATAACTCATCTGCCTCGAATACACAGAATGCTGCGCCGTCTGGCTTTCGCGCTTCCATCCATCAAAAGATTCGAAGCCTTCGTCTGTGTAGAGCGCAAAAGCTTCTTTGAAGGTCTTCTTCGCGGTTTCGACGCTATCAGCATACTGAAACAGACAAACACCCGCATCAAACTACAATCCATCAAAATTGATAACGTCAACCTTACCTTTTCATCCTCAATGTAGTCCTTGACGCCGTAAAGGTTGATCGTGGTCATATCGATTGATGTTCAAATTCAATAAGAAGTAAACACAAGCAAAGGAATCAGAAGTCAGTCAGTCGGCGTCGGAACACCCGTTCACTGGGCCAGACAATCAGCCAGAATGGAGGGATTCGCCCTGTGGGTCCACTATTCACCACAGGGGTGGTGTACCTTGCAAATTTTATGGGAACTGAGTACAGTTTTATCGATAAACAAAAATTCGACTTGCCACTGATCGTTCGAAGGCAAGGGGCAGTGATAAGATGGCCTAGCTAGACTGCCTTTCTATGATCAGAGGGGAAAGGTCTTTTTTTCATATTGTTCCTTTGTCTGTGACTTTTACAGGGCGTTAACTATGCGGACCGGAGGCTTATCAATGTACTCTACTCGGTGCGGAATTTGGAACACTGAAGCTGTAGCCTGTGTCCAACAAATTACAAAAACTGTTTTAAGCACGTTTCATTCAATATCAGCCAAAAACACATCAAAATTCAATAATCTACTCTGCTGTCGGCCTTGTAGTTCTCTTCTGAGTCGTCGCAGTGCCGGCACCGCCTTGTGTCGTCGCAGTGGCACCTTGGGTTGTGCCAGTTTGGCCACCCGTTCCGGCCTGTGTTCCCGAAGTTCGTGCCCCGACAGTTTGTGTTTTCGTGCCTATCTGTGTCGTGCCCGTCTGCCCCTGGGTCGTGCCCGATCTTCCGGGTTGAGTCCCTGTCGGCACTTGGGTTTCACCCGTTTCATTCGTACTCGGCATCTGCGTCGCACCTGTGGCATATGTTTGCGTCTTTCCGGTAGCATACGCCATCGTCGGATCCTGCGTGCCCTGTGTACCTCCACCCGTACCACCTTGAGTATTTTGTGTCCCGGCCTGGGTACGTGTCCGCGTCGCTGCCTGGGTCGTTCTCGTGCCGGCACGTGTCTGCGTCGTACCAGCTCCACCTTGCGTGGTTTGTGATTGCATTTGAGTCGTGCCGGTACGACCTCCACCGCCCGTCTGAAACTGTGTTTCGCCTTCTTCAAGCGAACTTGGCATCTGCGTGGCCCCAGTTACACGTGTTGCCGTTCGTCCCGTGAACGCAGTCGCATCCTGGGTGCCCTGGGTTCCGCCAGTGCCACCGGTAAGTCCCTGCGTTGCGGCTGTCATTAATCCGGCATGCGTTAGGTGAGTCTTGCCTCGACCTGTTCGCAATGAGCTTCCGGGTTCCTTGGATTCTACCTGCGTCGGACGCGTCTCATAGCCTCCCTCGGTTACCTAGCAACGTACCCATTAAGTTAAGGCTTAGATAGTGTCCGCATTACCTTTGTGCCTTGCGTGTTAGACACACCCTTGGTCCTCGTCGTCCGGCCACGACCAGTCAAAACTTCGGCCGTTTCATCCCCAGGTTGCGTGCCACTGACGCCACGAGTCTTCGTAATGGTAGCAGCCTGGGTTGGGCGAGTGCCCGCGGCTGTGACGGGGATGAGGTCACCACCGGGTTGATGTTCGCCGTCAATGTCGGTGCCCTGTATGATTCAATGATGATTACAAGCAAAGAAATGACGAAACATACAGCCTGTGTGCCCTGTGACGCTGCAATGGTACCAGTTTTCCCAGTAGCTACGACCGTTCCACCCCGACCAGTCGCCATCGCCGTCGTGGCTCCTCGACCAGTAGCCCCACGCCCGGTGTTCATCACGGTGGCACCCCGACCAGTGATCGCATCATCGCCGACTTCACGCTGGGTCTCCGCGACTTGCAGCTCCCCGCCGTCGACATGATCCTCCTTCTTCACCTCCGTCGGATCATTCAAGTCGGTCTCCTGCTTCGCGAGCCCCGTAGCCAGCTGCGTCTTCGTCTTATCGCGTGGACGGGCTGTTCCGACCGCCGTGGCAGCCGGCTTGCCTGTAGCCAGCGGCATGTTGGTCTTCGTCCGCCCCGTCTGGACTGCCAGGCCTGGGTCCTGTGTGACGGCAGTTTGCTGACGCACTTCATTGTAGTTCTTCTGGACCTTGTCCTTGGCCTTGGCGGCATCGTTTTCGAGTTCGCCTTCCTTTGTGACGACGATGAGATTGGGTGCTTTTGGGGGCGGTCTAGAACAATCTGTTTTTCAACGCTTCAAAGTTGGATACTCACTCTTTAGGCGCCTTCGTATCGGCCGTGGTAGTCCCGGTGGTGCCAGATTCCGTCGAGCTCGACGAATCCTTGTCATTCTTCTTCTTTTTCTTCTTCTTTTTCGGTGCTTCTGGCGGGGGTGGTGGCGGAGCTGGAGGCGCAGGTGCCGCAGCCGCTGGCGGAGGTGCGTTATTCGCCGGTGGGGTTGTTGCCGGCGATGGCACGGGCGATTCCGCCGTGATAATGGGCGGAGCCGGTGGTGGTGGTTGCGCGTTCCGTTGATTCTCCTTCGATCCAGGGGCGAAGCTGACTTTGACATCGCTCGATTCTAGTGCTCCTGGGCCCTGATTCTCGCTCTGAGGTCCGTTATTCGTCGCAGATCCAGCTTCCGGGCCCTTCATATCGCCGGAAACTGACCGTTTTTCTTCATCTGAGCCATCGATGACGCGCCGTCGCTTAGCTTCATTGTCGGAGGCCTGCTTCTTGCAGCAAGGGCACAGTTGCCAGATCCACTTCTTCGTGACGAGTTTGACGCCGAGGACTATGCCGATTCTGAAAATTGGGGTTACGGGTTACTGTAATTGAGGTTGAAACATACAGGAAGACAAGAATGACCCCCAAAACGATAAATATCTCGTAAGGGAATCTCGCTGATGCCGCCGGGGCAGTATCCTCGTCCTCTTCTTCGGCGGCTTCCGTCGTCGTTTCAATTTCGTCAGGGGGATAGGTATGTTCACGGGCTCCAGTAGGAGGACTCCCGCCAGCTGGATTATTCAGTTGGCCGTTAACTATAGTTGCTCTGTCTTTATCTTGCTTACAAGCGTCACTGACAACTGCAAAATCGATATTAACGCCATATTATCAGCCAAATCAACCCCACCCCCAACGCATTCAGTTACAAGTGGCATGGCAACTGAAAACATCGCCGCCCTGACAGATGGCATTCGTCGACCTTGGCCAAACTTCGCAATCGCGTACAAGTCAAGATCGACACCATTGACTGTAGCCGTCCATTTGCCATCCTTATTCTTGATAACGACATCATATTTCTTCAGTGACGAATCTTGATCATATCGGCATCCCATATCGCTTCCGCTGCCGCTACATCTTGTTGCTGTGATCAAAATTCGAGAATACGTCGGACAAATATTGGGATGGTCCACGTAGTTAATGTCGCTAGCGTATGATACGAAGCACAATGCCACAATTTTGCCATTATTGTAATCGGCATCATCCATGCGGACGGTCAATTGCAGTTCATTGGGATTGTGCATGTAGATATCTGAATGGAGGATCGGATTTGGCGTGGCTCCATCATGTATCACCAGGAAGGGAATGAGTTCGCCGATCGACTTGACAAGCGGCAATGTGAAGCTCAAGTAGACAAGGACCCCAAGCAGTACATTTCGAGGCCCCATCGTGCCCTGGCATTGGAGTGAGGGCGGGTGGGCCTGGAAGAAGTGGCGGATGAGGGAAATTTGCATTTTGGATGGCATCCGGCAAGACCTTGGCTTTTATATTTGTTTCATTTGACTGTTTTAAACTTTGATTTGGATTCATTTTCTTTATTTTAACACAACTCAACATACATTAATTAACAACAACGACTATTATATATCACGGAGGTTTGTTTAAATAATAAAAAAAACTTAATTGTGGACATAAATATCAAAGATTCACTGGTAAGAATTACCTTTAATTTTAGAAAGGAAGTGCAACTGTGCAAAATTATGATAAAAAGTGCAATTTTTAACAATGTTACGATAAGTGATTAGTGATTGAAAAGTGATTGCAAACCAGCTGCAATTACTTTTGTGTAATTTCCTTATTTAACACAATTTCTCATAATACGGCGGCGCGCTTTATGAGCGGCTTGGCGCGGCATCGGGATATAGTAATCCCCCTGGTCGTACTCATTACCTTTTTCTCTCAATACTGCAATGAGTAAAAGTTAAACTTTATAAACCGACAGTAACAACTTACTATTTATCCTACGCTGGGAAAGAATCCCCTGCGCCAGGGCCTGCCCGATGGATAGATATCCCCAGTGGACCACACACTTTTCCCCGGTCTTCAACCATAGGACATTGAGAAGTCCAGATGCCTCATTGGAAGCAAAGTCTCTTTCATACAAGGAGGTTGTGACGATTACCTCTTCGCCGCTACAGTTGACGTTACTGTATTTATGGACTACTTCAGCCTCGCAGTTGAGCGGCAACAAGCGGACATTGAAGACTTCCCTGTGCCTCGCTTTTCCATTCCACTGCCCTAGGGTGGAACGGAAAAAAACGGCTGACTCGGTAAGCCCAGTGACGACGGCACCGTAGTACCTGTTGCCATACGGTGCCATTATGAGGGTGCCCACATCAAGTGTGTTGACATTTTCATTGGCAATCTCGAGGTCACGTTTCGGAATGTTGTTGAACAGTTTTCTGAAATTGAACGGCGTAGTATGTGATTAATGAGTATGACTTATGTTGACACTTACTCGTAATCTTCCGGTGGCTCACTGAAGTTTTGTATTACAGTGGTGGTTTGGGTTTTCATTTTTTGGAGTTTTTAATGGTCAGGATTCCGGCGACTACTTCCGTGGCTACTATAACCTGAAAGCGTTTTTTTCTCACAACTTTAGCTTATGAACGTTACTGTCATCATTTCGCGTCACGGCGTAATACTGGATTTGTAAAAATTAAGGGTCAAAAACGTTTTGAAGAAAACGATTACATTTGGAATTGTTTGCATCTTTATTTTAATGGATTTTTGTAAATAATTAAAAACATTAAAAGCAACAACAACTGCAATAAAGAAAACGCCACCAATTAAAGTTGGCCCCCCTTAGCGGTCAAAATCGACGTTTTTGTAATTTTAAACAATGAAATCAAGCAAAATTTATAGCCTAATGCGGCTCTGTTCTAAACGAAAAGATAAATACCCCGCACTTTTCTAGAACTCACATTGTTAGCATCACGAAAGCAAAGGAAATTAAGCGTTTTGTTCGTCGTGTTTAGGCATAATACGCTCGACTGGTGTAAATAAATGTTGTGTAAGCAATGTCGGTGCAATAAACTCGAAAAGGCGGAGCCAACTAGGTATATATTTGGAGGTGCCCTGAGGCACTGAATATTGAGAACAACTTGAAGCGTGTTAGCGACAAAAGTGGTTAAGTAAATATAACCGAAACAAGAGTAAATAAAAAGGGGCACATCATCAATGTTGCTAATTTGACGGAACAAAGTTGTAAATGCAAAAAGCGGCAAAATACTTTTTTAATGTCGTTTTTAAGAATTCAACGAAACGTTTTTTTTGTTGTCGACAGTTCATAATGTTCTTTGTTGATAAATTTTACTTTTGATTTTAGTTTTTTATATATCGTTAGCATATTAGCTAATCGGCTATAAGTTTACATGTGTTTAGCAAGTTATAATAAAACCCGGTTTACAACACATCAGAAAATGACGAAAGAATGCTTTGAAGTGACGATAAAATGCGGAAGCGTAATTCTAAAAACATTCACACAACATTTGTTTTGACAGTTTACACATAGTATTAGCATGCCAACTGAGATCGCGCCTAACATAGTATGCCAACAATCTGTAATTTTTGTGTTTCAAAAACATTATAAACTCGTAAAACCTATAAATATCCACAACACGCACTTTGCTCTCGTGCAAACATCCTTCCGCTAATGGCCCTAACCTTTCGCTTCCCCCGTAAGCATGCGTAACTGTTCATAATATCAACCTACAAAACGGCTTTATAGATCTGCTCTCACCAGGGAATAAATGAAAGGTAGAAGCATAAACGCAGAGCAATTATGTACTAAGTAATTGTAAGTGTAAAAAGGAGGGGGAGTCACTAAATGTTGAAAAAACCTTTCGAATATGTCAAAGGCGAAAAGTACAGAAACGTAAGCAATTTTACAATTTGAGCAACGTTGGTAGTTTTTATTTATTAATTTTGAAATCCACAGAAAGTAATTACGTTTTAAATTGCCTCATTTACGGTTGGCAAATACAAAATTGTAAAGGCTACGTAAAATTGTAAAAAGTGACTTTGCTTGCACCGAAGATGTATGATGTTTGTGTTACCGAAAGGGAACAATAAGCGCGGATGCATTAGCGTACCCCGTGAGCTTTGTATAAAAAGATTTGGATAGGTTGTAGGCATAGTTGGCGTGTTCTAACTGCCTATTATTATGACACACACAAAGAGTGAATAATTTTTTTCGAAAAAATGTATAGCGTTATTGCAGCTCATTACTTTTTACGCCTTTTTAGATTTGCGACCACGACATAAAGCGTTTTACTAACAATGCTGAGATATAAATAGCCAATGATAAATCAAAATTTGAAAAAAACGAACATTTTTTGTAACAATTGGGCACATTGCTTTTTCAGTCCGTTGAGATGACGTTGAAATGTACTTCCTTGCTTATAAATCGATGTGTCAAAGGTAGTTTCTAAAAACACGTGGATAAAAAATGAAACATACTCGATCGAACAATTGTTGATTAAGTGGAATTGACTATAAAAACATCTGTAGCGCATGATAGGCGTAACAGGTGGCCCCCAACGACCTTTGGCCACTTCTTTATTTTCAGAGCGATCAGCGCTCCCTTCCTGGAGGTAGCTCTTGAGTCTGATAGGTACCATGTCCTTTTGGACCACACAAACCCAAACACTGACAAGCATTGCCCACAGAAAGAAAGTACACAGACGTTCCAGCGTTTTTTTTATATCAAATGTTAAAAAAAAATTGCAAAAAAGTTTTTTTTTTGTCGTTCTCTCGGAAGTCGGCTTAAGTTTAATAATCTTTGTATTGTAATTATTGTTTTAAAACCATTGCTTCTAAACTTCTAAATTGTAGCCACCAACACAGTATTTAAGTAAATAGGTTCATTTAAAAACTACAAAATACAACATTTTAGCAAAGTTCTAATATGATCGGGGAAAACATAACATAACAATCATTCAAAAATAGTGAATTCATTCATTAGGGTCGGATTCTTTCCTCTTCTCTCGGCCAAAGACACTTTTCAGGGCCTTCAGGGTGTTCGTAACGACGGAATCCGTGGAAGATGATGAATTCTTGGCGGTGAGACGTTTGGCCCGGAGGCACTGTTGACACGAACACGGGATTCGTTCTTTCCGCGCCGCACAAATTGGTCGACAATGGCGTGGGCGGCCTGTGGGCGTGTCAGTCAGGATGGTCGGGATGATTTGGCGGTCGAAGCCGTGTTGAAGGCGATGCCGGCTCGATGACAGCTGATTCTGGGATGGTGCCTTTGGTGGGGGACCGTTTTGAGGAGGTATCGACAGTTTGGGCTTGGCTTCGATGATGGTCGTGACGCTTTCGTCGGTGGAACTGCTCGTGGCGCTGCCATTGGATGATGCCGGCGAGGATTCGGTAGACTGGATCTGTGGCGATGGATGGACACAACGGCGCATGAAGATCAGGAAGGTTTTGAGTTCTTGCCTTGCTTGGGGCGTCCGTTCGGATTCGTACTTGTCGATGAGGGCGTCGAGATGGTAGCATTCGTAGGGGGTGAAAGTTGAGCGGTTCTTTTCGAGGAAACTGAAAACAATTCAACTTTATTTTGATCAAACTTGGTCGAAACTTACTCAATGATGCGTTCAATCTCCATTTGGACGATGCTTCGACCCCGCTGGCGATAGACTGGCTTCAATTCGTAGCAATCGGGGCTGTCGAGCGAAAACGTAAAGATAGGCATCGTCTGTGGCATGTATTGGGTGGACATGGTGGAATGACTGATCCGAACAACTCGCGATGGACCGAATCCGACACAATAGCAATGTTGGACTAACAAGGGCCAAAAAAGATAAACGAGAACAAGGGCAACTCCGCCTGGCTCACAAAAAGCGACGATTTGGCGTATCTGGTGACCGCAATCACAGAGAAAACGCAAAGCTGAGTCCAATTAGTTGCGACAAGGTGGCTCTGTGCCTGCTAGGCATGTCCCAAGTTCGCACACGGCCGGCATTCCTGTGATTAGAACCGACCGCGGTGGCCATCCGCGCATGGACGGGTGGGGTATCGTATCCGGAGGGCATGCATAAGTGGGACTTGACACGCCGCCGACCAGAGACCAATGCATTCGGGGTGCTGTTCAACATGGGCCTGTGGATCGATGGCAGCTAATGTGAACTTCGACATGTCCCAGAAGCAAAAATCAACCACTTTGGTCGTGTTAAGTTGTAATGGAAATCCTACTTAAGGCGATCCTGATGCGGCGTTGAGTGTTTCACGCATTTCAGGGGAAAAGGGCTTAGAGGACGGATCGCAGAAGTGCAAACGGCGGAAATAAAGTAGCTAGGAATGGGTAAATGCCCAGAGCATATCTCTATTACGCTAATTATAAGAATAGCGTCCATTAAAATGCGAATATACACCGTGTCCAAAACATCGTGCGAAACCCATATGATCATCCTTTTATTTTACAAGTTTGTCAGTTCTAACATTCTCAAAGTCAGTTATTCTTTGTCTCCGGTTCAGGTACCGTAGCCGGTTTGTGATGTAGCGCATACGAAAAGTAGATATTCCAAAACAGTGCCGTAACCTGAATGAACACGACGCGATAGTTGAGAGGCACATAGGTGTACGTGAACATCAAAATGGCCGGCCAGACTTTGTAGAAGGTCGTCATAATGTCCACATAGACGGTTTTCAGTTTTGTAAAGGCTTCAAACGGAGTGTTTCCCTCAAGAAGCCGAAGGTTGAAAATGGTCGAAGCGGCAAAAATGGGCGTGAATACCAGCTAAAATAATTCCGTTATTGTTTTTAACTTTTCAAGTTTTTAGCATACCTGATCGACAACCATCCGCTTTAAGATTACAAACCTCGACGATCCCTTGATGCGCTCGAGGAAGATCATCCATCGCGACAGAATCGGAGCCTCCCAGAAGAACGCGGAGATAAAGAAGCGAGCACTTCGCTGGCCATTGTAAGTTTCCCAGGTACACTTTTCAAGGCCAAATTGACAGATTATGTCACCACCGGCAATGAGGATGCCTAAAATGCAGTCTTTTAGTAACAAAATTTTGAAAAATTAAAAATTGACAAACCCGAAGATGCACATTGGGTGACCAAAGGTCGGCGATGCATGCATTGTGCAAACCAGCGAAGTGCCCGAAGAGCCATCAAAGGTGTTAGAGGTCAGAATGTGTGGCCATAGGATCTGTCTGGCCAAATCACAGCAATGATGCAAATTTATTCCTTTTTATTTCTTAAAACGAAGATCATTTGTCACGTGATTCGTGTAACGGTTGCAATTCGATTATTTTTCTGCTTTTTAAACGTAACAAACTCCACAAAAGCGTTACCATAGACGTAACTGAAAACGTACATAGCAATTTTTACTATTATTAGTAAAAAAATTCATACTTAACGAACGGCAGCAAAAACATTGGTAAATAGTGATGCAGAAAATAAAACAGTAACCAGATTGCATGGTAAATAGAGGAATTCTCTTTAAATCTGAAACTTAAATGCTGCGCAATGAAACGTAGAACGAATAAAAATGTTGATGCAGCCGAATAGATGACCATTTTCTGTTCAATCTTTGACACAAGGCCACCACTATGTCCACGGCCTGACGATTTATAAACTCCAAACACAATCAATAAAAATGAGGCAATTACAATGGGCAAATTTAACGCTAACAATAGTAATATCTGATATTGTCTATATTCAGCACAATGGTCAGTTAGGTTGTGAATGGCACAGTTGAAATTTGATATTAATGAATGTGCATCAACGATAATCGGAAACATGAGCGTTATTGTAAGAAGAGAAAATAAAGGTTTGCCTTTCCAAATCTAAATATTGTATAATTACATTTTTTTAATTCAAACTAAACAAACCCTTCCGTGCCACAACGGATACGCCATGGCCGTAAAACGGTTCAGCGCAAACATAAACTCATGAATGCCAGGGCTGTTGTAACTGTACCAAGTAACAAGTTTCACGATGCTGTTTGGCATCGAATCATTTTCAGTAATCAATATTTTTGAATAAAAAGCAACGTTTGCAATAAAATCGTTCATGTAGGAAATGTAAAGTATGTAGTAAAACGCTTGTTGTAATTCTGACTTTTTCTTCAAAAACTCTTTTGTAAGAAAAACAATACAGATACATTGAAAAATAACAGAAGGTGGACCCACTACAAAATCAACAATGTCAGTATACTTGGCCCAGGGATCCGTTGTGCCGTTGTCGGACATTGTTAGATGCAATGAAGCAACTTTCGATTTTTGAAATTTTCACGCCATATGTTTATGGACGACTCGTGCACACAGCATAATAAAAAACGAAATTTGTTTAAAATATTGTTTCAATATAAAGTTAAGTTCTTGCATGTGACCCATTGAAATAAAAAGTGACGGTATTTGTGATTAAACTTTCGTGTTTACTTCGAGATTATAAAAAAAGGAACAGAAATTACTACAAATTAAAAGACTTAACTGATAAACTTAAAAAAACTGAGAAGTGACAATATCAAAATTACAAAGTGGTGACACCAATTTCATCAATGCCAATGGTGATAGCGAGCTACCTTGCGGGGGATATTGGACGTGAAACGCACGTGTTTGAACAGCATGTAGACCTGCAACAACCAACAAAAATCCACTTTAAAGCATTCAAAATAACTCACATTGACCTCCGGCACTTCGCCGACATCGACCTCCACCGTCTTTTTCCACGGAAGCAACTCATACTTTGCGTTGACGGCCATATCCTTGCCATCGTAGTGGATTCTGAAGACGCATCCGGTGGTCATCGTGACGAGGTATCCGTCCAGATTTTTATCGTCGCACAGGCCAAGCTCGTCCCAGAAACAAAAATCAACCTTCATTTTTTCTTAGTTAAAATAAAGACTAGCTGTCATGTGATTTGTGTTACGGTCGCAACTTGACTGTTCTTTCTTACTTTGAAGGTTAGAAATTCCTTAAAAGCGTAACGATAGACGTAACTGAAAAAACGACATGTCTTATGTTACAGTAATCTGATCTGATAAAAACTCATACTTTACAAAAGGTAATAAAAACATTGGTAAATAGTGGTGTAGAAAATAAAATAATAACCAGATTGCATGGTAAACAGAGTAATTTTCTTTAAACTTGAAACTAAAATACTGTGTAACAAAACGTAGAACAAATAAAAACGTCGATGCAGCAGCGTAGAGGACCATTTTTTGTTCAATTTTAGACACATTGGTGTTCGACATGGTACCACCATGTCCACGGCCGGACGATTTGTAAACGCCGAACACAATCAATAAAAATGAGACGATTACAAGGGGCAAATTTGACACTAGCAACAGTAATATCTGATATTGTCTATATTCAGCACAATGGTCAGCTTTGTTGTGAATGGCACAGTTGAAATTTGATATTAATGAATGTGCATCCACAATAACCGGAAACATAAGCGTCACTGTAAGAAGGAAGAATAATGGATTGCCTTTCCAAATCTAAATATCGTATAATTACATTTTTTTAAATTAAAGTAAACAAACTTTTCCATGCCACAACGGATACGCCATGGCCGTAAATCGGTTCAGCGCAAACATCAGTTCATGAATGCCAGGGCTAATGTAACAATACCAAGTAATCAGTTTTACCATACAGTACAATATTGAATCATTTTCTGTCATGTAAACCCCTGAATAATAAGCAACATTTGCAATAAAATCGTTGATGTAGGAAATGTAAAGTATGTAGTAAAACGCTTGTTGTAAATCCGACTTTTTCTTCAAAAACTCTTTTGTAAGAAAAACAAGACAAACACATTGGAAAACAGCGCACGGTGGAAAAATTACATAGTTAGCAATGGCAGTATACTTTTTCCAAGGATCCTCTGTGGCGTTATTCGACATTGTAAAATGCGATAAAGCAACCTGCTTTCGATTTTTGGGATTTTCACGCCATATGTTTCTAGACAACTCGTATAAAATTCATTCACAGTTCCAATATTATGTCAAGTTCATGCATGTGACCCAATGAAATAAAAAGAGACGTTATTTTGTGATTAAACTTTCGGGTTTACTCGGAGATTATAAAAAATGGAACGAAGTTTACTTCAAATTTAAAAAACCATCAAGACTGTTGTAAGAGCAAAAACTGACAAACTTAACATTGACAAAATTTAAAAAACTTAAAAATGGAACAAAAACAAGTACATTAAATCAGAAACTTAAAAATGAAAATGAAGAACAAAAGTAAAACCAACGAAAGTTCATTACAAAGTGGTGAGCTGACCCAGCAGAACGCCATGACGCAAATTTATTCCTCTTTTTTTAAACTAAGCTCATTTGTCACGTGAGTCGAGTTACGGTCGTTACGGTCACAACTTGATGATTTTTACGCTTTTTAAACGTAAAAAAATTTACAAATGCATTACGATAGACGTAACTAAAACCACAAATTAATTTTAATAATTATTAGTAAAACAAATTCGTACTTAACAAACGGCAGCAAAAACATAGGCAAATAGTGATGCAGAAAGTAAAACAGTAACCAGGTTGCTTCGTAAATGTAATTCTCTTTGACCTTGAAGCACAGATGCTGTGCAATGAAACGCAGAACGAATAGCAATGTCGTTGCAGCCGAATAGATGACCATTTTCTGTTCAATTTTTGACACAAGGCCACCACTATGTCCACGGCCTGACGATTTATAAACGCCGAACACAATCAATAGAAATGAGGCGCTTATAAGTGGCAAATTTGTAACTAGCAACAATATTTTTCATTCATTTATTACGCCACTGTATGACGCTGTTTACATAAACAGTAAGGTATAATACATGTAAAAGAACTCAGAAAGGGATACAAAGTACAATTAACAATTAGTAAGTATGGGTTATGAAAGTTTGCGTAAAGATAACGATAAGGGGACTTTCGAGCACAGCGGATCACTAGTTGGGGACAAGTTTTGAGACTTCGGATATTAGGGATGAGTGTTTGGTTACAACTTGGGTTTTGCGGGGAAGCTTGGTAAAAGCAGACGAAGCTCGGATGGCAAACGATGATCTTCTTGTAGAGCGACGACACTTGGGGATGATGACTTTGCGTGAGCGACCGCGAGTTTTGGAATCAGCAAGCAAAAGTTCAAAGTTGCAGTCGATGTCGAATATCATTAGATATTGTCTATATTTAGCACAACGCTCAGCTAGGTTGTGAATGACACAATTAAAAGTAGAGATTAGTGAATGTGCATCAACGATAATAGGAAACATGAGCGTTAATGTAAGAAGGAGGAATAGAGGTTTGCCGTTCCAAATCTAAACTTTGCGTTAATATAACTTTTTTGAAAGTCAAAATAAACTTAAACAAACTCTTCCGTGCCACAAAGGATACGCCAAGGCCGTAAACCGGTTCAGCGCAAACATAAATTCATGAATGCCAGGGCTTGTGTAGCTGTACCATATAACAAGTCTCCCCATGCTGTAAAGTATCGAATCGTCTTCAGTCAATAAATATAAGATTGAATAATAAGCAACGTTTGCAATAAAGTCGTTCATGTAGGAAATGTAAAGTATGTAATAAAACGCTTGTTGTAATTCTGACTTTTTCTTTAAAAACTTTTTTGTAAGAAAGACAATACAAATGCATTGGAAAATATTTGACGGTGGGAACACTACAAAGTCAGCAATGGCAATGAACGTGGCCCAGGATTCCGTTGTGGCGTTGTTCATCATCGCAAAACGCAATCAAGCAAACAACTTTAACTTCTTGGCATTTTTACACCTGTTTGTATGTTTGTAGACTGTTCGCGCTTAAAATGTAATATAAAAAAGTGAAATTTGTTTAAAATATTATTCCAATATAAAGTTCATGCATGTGACCCAATGAAATAAAAAGTGACAGTATTTTGTGATTAAACTTTCGTGTTTACTCGGAGATTATAAAAAATGGAACGAAATTTACTCAAACTTGGACCATCAAAGTTAAACCAAAGAATAAAAATACAAAATTGCCAAAATTCAAAAAGAACATAAACAACAACGTTAAATCAGAAACTTAACAATGAAAATGAAAAACAAAACCAACGGGAACCCATTACAAAGTGGTAAGCTGCACCTGGGGAACGCGAACTTCATCGATGGCAATGGTGATAGCGACTCTGCGGGTCTTCTTCGACGTGAAACGGAACTGTTTGATGTGGTCTTCTGACTTCTTTTCCCAGTTGAACAGCATGTAGACCTGCAACAACCAAACAAAATCCACTTTAAAGCATTCAAAATAACTCACATTGACCTCCGATGCATCGCCGACATCGACCTCCACCGTCTTTTTCCAAGGAAGCAGTTCATACTTCGCGTTGACGGCCATATCCTTGCCATCGTAGTGGATTCGGAAGACGCATCCGGTGGTCATCGTGACGAGGTATCCGTCGAGGTTTTCGTCGTCGCACTGGTTGAACACGTAGGGCTTCATGTTGTAGACGGTGTTGTAGGCGTTCTTGATGGTCAGAGGCCGATACATGCGGCGAACGTCGCGCATTTCGGCTTCGGTGGCGGGGAACCCCGTAAAGTAGATGATTTTCTCAATTTCAGGGAAGCGCTGGCGGAGTTGGTTGCCCTGAAGCACAAAAAGTAAACCTATGTCGGAAAAAGTATACTGTAACGAAACTCACGTGAATCATTTTGACGAAATCGTAGCCATGATCGTTTTTACGGACGACCGTAATCGAATCGGTGTAGAGCACGATGATAGCGACCAAATCGCCGACTTGATGGTGCTCCTTGGTTTCCCACAGGGCGAAAGACAGCATCATTTGAGAAAAGTCAACCAAGCGGATGTTGGTGTAGCCAGCGGCCTCGAGCGCCTGAAGCATGCTGCGCCGAACGGGGTAATGACAATTCATCGGCATAATGGTGACACTGCCAGCTCGCGATGGCGGCACCACAGCGGCCGTGGCGATGGCAGCGGTGTTGAATTGCTGCTGCGTGGGCGTGGCATTGTCGCCGACAGATTCAGCAATGTATTGCATATCGCCATCGCGGAAGAAGATGCAGGATTCACCGTTGGCCCAGAGGCAGACAACTTCGTCCAGCGTGATTAACTTGGCCGACAGGCTGTTGATGACGTTGATGGAGACGGTGATGGCGACCTTTCGCTTTTTGTGGGTCCGGAATTTGAAGGTTTTGACGTGGAGTTCGGCGGTTTCGGTCTTGTAGAACACCTGAAATGGCCATCAATAGGTGCATAAAAGCATAGGAACAGACTTACGTCGACTTTGGGGGCTCGTCCAACGTCGAGTTTCACAACTTTCTCCCACGGTGGAGGGGTTTTAGGCGCTTCAAATTCCTTGCGCCGGCCATTAAAGTCGATCAGGATAGAGGGCATGATGGCTTCAGAATCACAAGTACGTCAAGCAAACTGAAATTGTCAGAAAATGATAAACAATGGAAACTGTCATACTGTAGCTACAGTATCTGTGCAATAGTATATCGGCACCAAAGTGACCACGGCGAACACAACCAAAACGGTATCGATAACGGTTTAATTAAGTTTATTCGACAAATCGACATAAATTAAACATAACTCTTCCAACAAATCACCACAATCAATCGTCTACAAAGTGACAAGCTCGATCTTCGGAATGCGGATATCCTCCATCGTGATCGTGACAGCGACCTTTCGCTTCTTAGCCGTCTTGAAGTTGAACTGCTTGAAAAGATGTTCCTTTGCTTTGTCGGCGAAGAACTCAACATAAATCTGGAACATCTCAATTGAAAACCAGCAAAAAATGAAAGTAAAACCCACATCAACCTTCGGCGCATTGCCAACATCGATATTCACAGTCTTTTGCCATGGAACGGGCTCCTGCTTCTCGTCGATCTTGGTCTCCTTGTTACCGTACTTGATTTTGAAGATGCAATCGACCGGCATTGAGACCTGATATCCGTCCAAGAAGGTGTCACCGAGCTTGCTGTACATGTAGTGGATCATGTATAGGTTTTCCTCAAAGTGGACGAACTGCACAGGCAGTGGCGCATACATCTTGATGGCTTCGGCCTTCTTGGCTGGGTTGTTCGGTCGGACGAAGTAGATGATCTTTTTGACTTGAGGGAAGTGTTGGGACAGGATGGGACCCTGGAACGATGTTAGGGTTACCGTAGGTTCAAAAAGTGTGCAAGAAGTGACCTACAAAGAACAACGTAAGACAATGGTAACCAGTCTCCGTCTTCTTGAGGACGTAAACGGCAAAGGGTTCATTGACGGCCACACCGATGACCTCTCCGACCTCGTGCTTGGCCTGCGGCAGATGCAGGGCATTCGACAGCAGCATCGACGTCTTACTAATGACTTGGACGTCAGTGTAGCCGACGGATTCGAGGGCTTGGAGCATGGTGCGCCGGACGTTGTAATCGCCTTCAGAGAGGTCGTAGATGAACACGGCTTCGGCGCGTGGCGGCGGCAAAGTGAGGAAAGCAAGCTCGGCGCTTGCTCGAAACTGGGCTTCCGTAGCGACGCCATCGAACAATGGGATGTTCACGATGCGACGCATGTTATCCCGCGAGTACCTGGAGATTTCGCCATTCGAGCCGAGCACGACGATTTCCGATTTGACGGCCTGAAAATCGAAAATTATGACAATTGCAATCGGGGTGGTCCGTTAGTTTTGCTTAATTACAAATAAAATGTCATTAGGCTAACATAAAAAGAATCTGTTTTTAATTACGTCAAAGCAAGCTAATAAAATTATTATGCCAAAATTTGGTGCATGATAAAGGTTGGCGAAACTTGAAAGTAACAAATAAAAGTTTTTGTGAACTGAAATTTTAGTGCGCTTTGAAGTTAAATCATTTTAACGAATCTTTGAAGTTGCGTCAATCAAATTTCCACAAATGATGATAATAGTATGGTTTAACGAAATTAAAGACGAATTCCAAATATATAAAGTAGGTAAATTGCTATTTGTAAATAAACAAAATTCGCGGTATTTTGATTTCAATTTGCATTTTTGGTAGGGATTCAATAAAAGTCACTCACATTCTCATCAACAGGCTCCAAAGTCGCCAAACTAGCAGTGATCTTCTTGTAAACGTCGGCACTGACGGTGATGTTGATCCTGCGACCTCGGGTGGTTTTGAATTTGAAGGTTTTGACGAGGAACTGCGACGTGCCGGTCTTGTAGGACACCTGTAATTGAAGCCGAAGTGTGAATGGCATGATTAGAAAGTGGTGCTAAACGTACCTCAACTGTCGGCGCTTCTCCGACATAAACCTCCATATTCCGATCCCATGGCAGCGGCGTGTCCGGTTCCTCGAAAACCTTGCGCTCGCCGTCGAAATCGATCAAAATGCTGGAGGGCATGATTACACGGGTAATAGCTGGATAGGGTGATCGAGAAAGGGCGGGAAAGACTGAAAATTAGAATGGAAAGATGGAAAAAACAAAACGATGGCGAAAGAAAACAGTCAGCGATCGTGGCTGGCACGCACGAACTGCGACGAAATCGATCGAAACGCGACGAAACGACTTTCGGAGCGCGCGCGAAAAAGTGGATATGAATTGTGGGTGTCAAAAACTGTCAATAACTGGCATAGATTTGATTTGATTTTGCTCACACTTTTATTTTACATTCGGTCTCGTATCATTTATACAGTATGAATCAAATATTGATTGATTTTAACAGATTCAATTTCAAACTGGCAGACACATTCAATCGTCTTCCGCAGCCATCATTTCAATCTGATACGAAGCTTCGATGAAAGCGCTGCGTTTCATCAATGGTAGGAAATCCGCCTCTGTGTTCAATTGACAGAACTGGACAAACTTTTGAAGTTCTGCAATGAAAAACATTACTTTTGGTGCAAATTGCAATCATTCGAGCTCACCCCTGGCGCATCTGTCATTAAAAATTGCCTCTGCGTGGCGTATTGACATTGATAGGTCACAAAATGCTACTTCACGGATTACACTTATTCTGTCATCGATCAAGATTTTAACTTTAAACATTCCGTGATACCATTCATTGATATTTTCAAACTTTGGTGTTCTTATAATGATACCAAATTGACACTTTGCATAGTGGTCGTTGCAGAAGCCAATCACGTCCACTCTCATGTGTTTAGAAAGTTCGGACATCGGGAATACCCTGTTTCTCGGCAGACATACTTTCCAATTGTACTGCATCGTGACCACAGTAACATGTGTATCGTTCCATGAAGTCACGACGGCGGCATACATATCAGTCGTTACAACCAGGGCCATCACACGGGATCCACATGCGTATTCATGGCTATCGGCATATTGTTGGTCAGTGGGGTTCAGATAGGGGAGGGTTCCTCTTTTGATGTAACGCCTTTTTCTGAAATGAATGAGGCATCAACGACGGGCGAAAGCAAAATCGATAATCACGCCTACCCTCGCTCCTTGACAGTCCAATCAATACTCCCTCCAGCCATTCCAAACATGATGTCACTCGGTTTAAAAACAGTTTTAATACACCAGAATCACAAGCTTCCAGCAGCGCCAGCAAAACGGGGGACTGAGAGCAGACAGGTCGTTTAACGATGGAACGTTGACGCTTTATTGCTACAATATTAGCATTCAAAAGGAGCGATGAAAAGGCATGAAAACACAATGAACACTGGGAAGAATCATCTATTCACATTTATTGTATCAAAAGAAATGCCTAGATGGACGCGAATCATATCGTTTACAACAATTGGCTAATGGCATAGCTTCGCGAGAGTCACGTTTACGTTTGTAATGTGGGTTTATACTACTACTATTACGTATACAAGTGTCCAAAAAATGACAGTCAACATAAAGCAGCCATGGTAAAGGTGATCAAGTCGTAAATTTATAACAAAAACTTTGCTTTTATTGCAGATTTACTTCATGCTACATTTTATAGTTAACGATAAAAAAGACGGAAATAATATTATTTTACAAAAGGTCTATAAAAGTTTATGGCGGATGGCCAAATAAGTCGGTGGTTGATGCAGAGAATGTTTTCACGGCGTCTTGATTCGTATTCGTCGACTGAAATTTGAAATGAGTTAATGAAATTATAGACTTTATCGTTTGAGATGGGATTTTATAACGATAAATTGGATAATTTGATTGTTTGGCAGACGCGGAAAGTCCTAATATCGAAAATTAACATGAAAGAGGATCTAGCCATCCAAATTCGATTAGTTAAAAATCAGCTACGGTGTACACCATGGATCCAGATGCGACTTATTCGGCAGTTGATTCTGCTATTGATAGTGTTGATCGATGAGGGCATCAGCGACGAATCCGAATGCACAATCGATGTGGATTTGGCGAAAAACACTTGGAAAAGGGTTCAATTTTCAGCCGCATGCCCAGAAGAAAAACCATCGGCGTGTTTGAGCATACGAAGGGTCAATGCAACCGATTACGGTGTTTCCCATGTCATAAACATTGAATGTGGTGAAGTGGCGGCTGCCAGATGTAGTGTACGGTAAGGTGGGATCGGCATTGATGAACGTGAATCGTTTAGGTTTCAGACAGTTCGACACACGGTGCATCTACAATTGGACATCAGATACCGCTAGCTTGATCCAATATTGCTGCTGTCAGAGTGTCGACGAATGCAGAAGACCGATTCCGTTACCGTTTTCAGTGGCACGGAAGCCGCCATTAACTTGTTGGGACTATTTTCAGGCTTTGGTTGTGTTGACGTTTTCTATTGTTGCTGGGGTTATCATCAATATTGAATTAAGGCCGATGGTGGCACTTGTGATGCGGAATCGCTTTCTAGTACCGGTAAACAGCGTCCAAACATGTTTTAAAATGACTAGTTTCGTGTTTTCAGAAACCTCCACTTTCTAACATTCGCGATAGAGTCTCATTCGAACACCTCGCAGCGGCCCTTTGTCGGCATCACATCAAAGTATTTCGGACACCACAGACGCCGTCATTGTTACCATCACCGCGCATTGTTCGCTTTGTTGATCGTCAAAGACAACCAATCCAACAAGATCGTCATGTACGGCTATATCGAGCAATAAACGCCGTCCACCGACGTCTTCGAACCCGTATGAAGTATGCCACAGAATGGCACCGAAGCGATCTGCGGCGACTGAAACGAGAAGCCGAAAAGGCCAAAAAGACGGCTACTGTCCATCCAGGATCTTCGTTTAATCCGAAATTGGAAGAACCTACACAGTAAGCCTTTTTTTCTGTCAATCCCATCTGATAAATGCAATTCCAGACAACCCTCGGAGCTTCCGCCTACCGCGAATGCCGCTTCAACCGAGCTAATCACGCCCAAAACACCTTCAAAACCAGATCCGGAGACGAGCACAAATCTACAGACCCCTGTTTCCCTGACAAAAAGCAAGCTCAAACAGACACCTGCCCCATCGAACTCCAAGAAAGACGCCGACAGAAGCAAGTCCAGCAAGAAGGTCGATAAAACACAGTCTTCTTCACTTCACTCCGATTCCACGCAGCCCCTGGACGACGACAAAACCGAAATCGTGGCCAAAGTTGCCGTTGAACAGACGTCTTTCGAAAAGACGACGAGAAACACGACAACGCAATCAAAGAAACTGCCCAAAAAGTAATTTGTTTAAATTTAAAATTATATTATATCCCGATAAAATCATACAAATGTCATTGAAAAATAGAAAATTAAGAGATTTCAAAAACGGAAATTTTGAACTTTATTATACGGTGTATGTTTATCGTAGTAATTAACGACTTGATCGCCGCGCGCGCTTTTTGACTCCTGTCACATACCGGCTTTCTGTGTTGTGCTGTCAAACTGCATCTCTACCACAACATCGTCTGCTCTATTTTTGTCTCCCATCGTCGTTATTTCAAGCTACAGTAACCTCTACCATGCCATACCCTATCGCCAAGCTGGCATATGGTCTTCGCTGCCGTCTAAGCGAACTTACCAACCCTGCTGAACGTTACAACCTTCAAATTGCCGCCGGCAATGCGTCCATTTGTCCCCCAAATCGTCAAATCGTCCAACATTTTCGAAGGTCTTCTCATTTTGGTTACCAGTATGAATCGGTTTCTATCTATCGAGGTTTTGCCGACAAACTAAGAGAACGTCCAGTTGAAGTAAACAAAAATACTCTTTTTCGATGTTATTTTAGTATTTATTTATACGATTTCGACATCCAAGCTTTGAAATCTGATGTTTTTGGACACTGTTTATACAACACACAAAATTTTGAATTACACGATTGTCATGTTTCGAAACTGTTTTACGAAACGCTAAGATTCACATTTCCGGAAGTTAACTATTTAAACATCTATCGAACAAACAACGTTTCACAAATTATTAATTTCACGGATATCCTCAATACGTTTACAAAACTTGGTGGTCTTGCAATATGTTATTATCATTCTGCCAATTGGATATCAGAGATTCTTCAAGCCAAACACTGTTCCCTGATGCACTTATGTATCAAGTACGATCGCTTCACTCGTAGCGACCAGTTCGATATTAATAATTTTCTGAATTTCGTCAAGGTTTGTAAGTTTGCACTGCTTTTCAAAATTGTAAAGCTAGCATTGCAATTTAATATTTATTTAAGTATGACCGCTTATGCATTGTTACTGTATGTAAACGTGTCTCACCACTTAATTTACAGGCACAACCTACCGGATTTGACATGACAATTAGAATCACTTTTGCGGATGATATTTTATACTTATCAAAGCTAAAAGACTACTTGAACCAAAAACTTGTAGTAGGCATTAGTACAATTAAAAATATTCGCACTCAAGTCAATATTAGTTACGGAAGTGTGTATGGTTATTGGTATGTACCGCTTCAAGAAAATAAACTTGATTAACTCAAGGGTTCTGACTAATGTAAAGTTCGTTGGAAGAATAGTATTCGAAATTTGCTTTTTGCATTACAATTTTTGTGCAGACTTTTCAATTGTTTGACATCGTGACCTTAGGAACATAAAGTATATGGACATTTCCTAAATGTTGGTCAGTGGGGTTCAGATAGGAAAGGGTTCCTCTTTTGATGTAGCGTTTCTTTCTGAAATGACAGAGGCATCAAAGATGGACGGAAAAAGAATTGATAAAATCACGCCTACCCTGGAAAACAAAAACTTTGCTGTTTAACTTCATGCTACATTTTATTGTTGGCAATAAGAATATTATTTTACAAAAAGGTCTATAAAAGTTTATGGTGGATGGCCGAATAAGTCGGCGGTTGATGCAGAGAATGTTTTCACGGCGTCTTGATTCGTATTCGTCGACTGAAGTTTGAATCGAGTTAATGAAATTAACTAATTTATGTGATTTTTTGGCCAGAAATCTCCCGCTACACCACAGAAAGTCCTAATTTTTGAAAATTAACATGAAAGAGGATCCAGCCATCCAAATTCGATTAGTTGAAAATCATCTACGGTGTACACCATGGATTCAGATCACGGGTTGCTGCGACCGCCAAAAATGCGCGCGTTTGAAATTTGCATGCACGCAGTCGGGTTTGAATCAAGTTGTGTCCTTTTAGATTTTTTTCGAATTTGGAGCGGCGGTTTTTTGAATGGCAAAAACGTAATTGTAAATGAATTCGGCTGAAACTTAAAATTGTGCATCTTTATACTCATACGCAGGTCGTAGGAAAAAATCAGGGTTATCCGTGTGCTGCTGGCTTCAGGCGAAGCATTAGCGACACTTGTTCAGCTTAAAAGTGTACTTTTTGAACGTTTTTTGAATGGCATTTGTTTAGTTGGCGTCAAATTCAGCTAAATTTCAGAATTGTACATCTATATACTCATATCCACTAACTATCAAAATTTCAAGGCTCTAGTTGCAGTGGCGGCTCCAAGCGAAGTGCCCCCGGCACTTTTTCAGCTTATCGGCGCACTTTATTAAACGGCAAGAAAGATTGGCCATGTATATCCTTATAATTTTTGAAATTGTGCATCTACCTACCGGTACGAAGGTCTTATGAAAAAATTGAGGCTTTTGGTATTGTGCCGACTCCTAGCGAAGCATTAGCGGCATTTTTTCACCTTAAAACTATCATTTTTGAAGGTTTTTGGTGATTTTTTGAGTGCCAAAATGTCAAATGACATTGAATTTGTATAATTTTCAGAATTGTGCATCTTTGTACTCATAGGCATGTGTCATAAAAAAATTGAGGCTCTAGGTGCCGTGCCGGCTTCAAGCGAAGTGCCCCCAGTTCGCTATGTGGACAAACTTTTTTCAACATGGTTCGCACGCAAATTTTGTCGCGTTTTACAAGGGGCCGGCCGCCCGTGTTCCGTTATGTAAATGAGTTATTTTTGACGTTTTTATGTGTTTGAACTTCGTTTATCCAATTTTTAGCCAAAAATTACAATACTCAAAGGTTACACCATAAGGGTGGGTACAAAACCTGATTTGCACTTCTTCCGTTCATTCACCCGGATCATCATCCCTCATCAGAGTCCAATCGCTTACTTGCTTACTTAAATTGAGGAAAAGAGAACCCAAGTGAAGAGGGTCCAGTGCGCAAAAATCAAGTTCATCTCATTTCGCACTCCGATGGGTTCGCATTCATTTGCAGATGCGGTTGCTGGCTTGCACGCAGCTCTATTCTAGTCTTTGTTGTTTTAGTTAACCTTGAGAAAATATTGTGTTGTTTTTATTTTTAAGGCTCTTTAGCTCTAAATCTCGGCTAATAAGTACTTTTTTTACGATTTTACGATTTATGGGTAAAAATAACGTTATTTTTAAAATAAAACCCTTATTTTTTAAGAAAAATGTTTTCTGACAGATGTAAAACCCTGTAATTAGTCAGTCTTAATAACTATAGAAACATCAGTTCATCAGAATTCCAATTTAAATTAATTACTCACGCGCAAGGTTTCGAAAACCAAATGCATGTGTGACTTTGCCACAAAACTTCGGTTTCGCCAAGAACATGCTCATAAATTTTCAGTATGTCATTCTAAACTAATACATAAACCCCGCAAAATAGCTATAGCAAGACTAAAGCCTGTACTGGACCAAGTTTTGTCCAACTAGTGGTAGCCATTGTCCATTTGATGGACACCCTCTTCCAGAAATGCGCCGCGCTTTTCGCGCTTCGTCAAACCAGCTTTAGATTCCTCTCTTTTTTCACGTGGTCAACGTTATTGTGACTTTTTTCTGTCCATTGTTTCGACTATCCTGAAGTTCATTCAGCTCAAGGGTGACTGCCATCTTACATTGCATGCGTGTTCGGTTGGTTTGCCACTCAAAACTTGGAATCGGAAAAGAGAAAGTTATAAAAACGCCTACGCAATACAATATACCGGACGGAATTGGTGTTCCATTGTGAGGGTGCGATTGGATCCGTAACGGAAACAAGCCGGAGTCCGTTATTCCGAGCCACTTCCGCCTTGAAAACCGATTCAGAAATGCATATTTACGTCGTGATCAAAGTTTAACAAGGTTTCGAATGTGTTATGATCTGAGTCAAGGAGAAGCGGAAACAACTCTGGATAAAGTGAGTGATCGAAGATGTTGTTCAAAAATATATCAAGAGGGGCTGGGCTGACGGATGTTTGTAGATACATGCATACGTACAGAAGTAAACAGTTTGCGCGCCCATGATCGTCTTTTTTGCTGCGATTCAGTCAGTTTTGAGACTCACATCAAAGCAAAGCACTCTTTTTTTATCCAATACGCTCAGATGCAAGCATGAATTAGGGGGTTGGCTGTGGCTAGGAGGTGACAACGACTTGAATCCGCCCGCCTATCTTGCTTCAAGGTTTCAAAGTTGCCTATCCCCAAACCAAATTGCCATTGTTCCGTGCAGTTTCAGGCGCGTTTCGGCAGTCAGGGTTACCAAGGCTACCAATTTGACAGTTTTATGCTTGTTTTACGCACTCTTTTCCGTGTGTTTTGATGTTTATACAAATTCTTACTGCTTTTCCTCCCCTAAAATCCATCCCTTTTCAGAATCATGACATCGAAGTTCCCCTTTCGGCATTCCATAATGTCGCTTTCATTAATTTTACCCCTAATCTTCATCGCTACAGTCAATTCCGAACCTGAAGTATCGGAAATCGACAATACTGCAGTCCTTGAACGCAAGTTTTTCAATTTTCGATCACTCGCGCAACCTCAAATAACAAATCACATTTTCAGTTCCGTTGTCAAAGATCATCTCAACTCGGCGCACGCGTTACGTCATCGACGACATCCAAACGACGGTCGACACGAAGATTGATGGTAAACCAATTCGACAAGCTTATGGAGCTGTTTTTGAGACGAAAGAAAGTGAAAGTGACCCTATTATTAATAGGGATACTCGAAATGTGGCCGACTTTGAAGCCTTTTCAATAGAATCGCCGAACTATGCGCAGGAAGAGCTGACTGCGCGGGAGGGCGCTGGGAATTTTATCAATCAACAAGATCCACGGGTACAGGAGGTCGATGTTGTTGGGTGGTTTGAGTGATTTTTAAGTATTTTTTGCAATAAAAGTTTTAAAAAAGTGCCGAAAAAACTTACCATCGACGGCCATTCCAACGGTGATCAACATGTAGGGGCCATTTAGCAAGATTCGATAAATAGCGATAGGGATGTGGCGGACATCGAGCCATAGTTGATACCAGATAGGTCCAGGACGAGATTTCAAGGCTGGCATAGATTCAGCGACGGCATTTGAAGCCGCTTTATCATCGAGTTGGAGCAAACTTCCTTGAGCTATGGCAGCCGTTTTGGAAGAAGACGGTACTCCGCAGCATTCTGGAGTCCGCTTCTTCGCGCCACCAGTTAGGGTTTCCTCGCGCAGACGAGTTCGATGCCATTTGAGAGATTCTGGCAAAACTTTCGGCAAGGCAAGAATCGGGAATACTGCCAGCAAGGCTAGAACACAGACGACTTGGAACCCAATCCACCAGGCTCCGACCCATTTAGCGTCAGATTCATCTATCATGAGGATAGATGCAAACTTTTGACCAGTTTGGAGGAAGTCAGTGTGGTACCGTAGGAAGGTGCTACTCATCAGGAAGCCAAAAGCCGGGCCAAAGATGGCAAAAGCGTAGAAAACGCCGAGATACATGGATGAAACGGCTGGGCCGACATTTTCATCGATGTAGGAGACGCCGATCGTGAAGAGTGGAGTGGCACCCATGCCGTGGAGGAAGTGGGCCAGGGAGAAGAGGAATACGTAGCGGAAGTTACCGGGCTGGTTTTCGGGTGATGGACAGGAGCGCAGGGCGGCTTGGGCCACGGAGATGGTCGCGGATTGGTTGATGCTGGATTCTGAAGCACTTTTTGGTGAAGATCGTTCTTTTAAAGGGGTTTATCTTACCGTAACATTGTGATAGACCGTTATCAGATGGATTATGACTAGTAGTGTACGAATCAGCAATCAGATGCGGCATCGAAAACATGAATGACCCCAATGCCATCAGGGCTAGGCCGCCTCCAAGAACGAGACTTTTGCTGTGTCGACCACCAAAGTAGCTCACCGGGATGCAAAATAGAACGTATCCGAAATCGTAAAATTGCATAATTCTGCCTAAAGTTGATGTAGACAGCTCATAACGGCGCTCGATAGTTGAAATTGACGATGGAACCAGGCCATTGATAAGCATGCCCTGGATAGTGCAAAACCAGCACATCAGGAAGAGCATCCATTGTTTTGTGGAGAAGCGTTGGAGCCATTGAGGTCTGAAATCACCTTTTTATTACCTTTTTGAGGGCCAAAATTGGTCCCACAACGAAAACGCACCTCCATTTCCCGATGCCACACTGGCTCTGTTGCACTAAGCCATCGATTTCTTTATCGATTAACTCAATCTGCTGCTGTTTTTGTCTTTCATCGACGGTAGCCCATGGCGCTTCCCGTTTCACTTTCGTCGGAAACGGTGGCCCAGAGGCAAATCCGTTGCTTCGAGTTCCACGGAGATGTCCTTTCTTAGTTCTATTTCCATTAGCCCCACTATTGTTTCCATTTGATGGCAAGATAGGCCTTCCAGAATCCGGGAATTCGTGTCGTGGTGTCCCGAAAGTCCCACTCGTCGAATCGCCCAACGCTGAAGCATCGTAATCGACGGATTCCACCTCGCCGGACGGACCGGCCATGCATTCCGGAGGCGGTTTCGCCAGATCACCGGGTGCCGACCGTGTTTCGGCCGTCGCTGTATCATCGTCGCTGACGTCACTGGCATCGATGGCGCGCCTCACCGCGGCATACGGGCTGTCATGGGCGCTGGCTGGACCCGCATCATGATGCATTGGACGCTGCTGAGAAGCGGCAAAATGAAAATACTACACGTTTTTGGTGGGATGAAATCACCGGGGAAGAAAGTAGACTGTAGACGGTTCTGAAAAGAAAAAAAAATCGATAAAATCACATTTTTTGAAAAAAAGTTGTAAAACTTCACGATTTTAAAAAAACATGAAACTTCAAGTTGAATTAAGTGATAAAAATCAACATGGAAAAGTTAGTTTTGGGAAAACAATGTCAAAAAACAACGTTTAAGAATGTAAACAGGAGACCGGTACACGTCAAACGCGTCAAAAGTTCACGAGCGACAAATATGCAACGCCCAAAGGCCGTGATTCAATTAATTTGACTAACCTTGGTCAAGCATCAATCTTTAAAAACAACAAAATTCAAATTTGACGGACGTTTTCAAGATGTTTTCGGCAAACTTTGCCGTTAAAAACCACTCAAAATGCACGTAAGCACGCAAAAACTTGTCTCAAAAGTTGAGGTCATTGCCAGAGCATAAGGTTGTTGGGCCATGCTTGTGTCTCATGTCCCCGTCCATGGAAAAAAAAACCCCAAAAAATGAATGAAAGCGTGATCAGTCGAGCGAAAAGCGGCTTAACGTGGGCGCTTTAGCCAAACATGAAGCTATGAAAATGGATGGATGACTGAACGGACAGGACCTTGAAGGGGGCAGACATGTGAAACGGGTAGAGCAGGAGGACGAAAATGGTCAATAATCGATCATTGAATCGCATCAAAAAGGGGGTGCAAAGTCGAAACGAGAGAAACATGTGAAACATGCAATTTTTGAACCCTTTATCAGTGATAAACTGGATGGAATTGACGAGTTTTGATATGATAGACAGGGGTAAGGGCGATGGTAGGCGTTTCAATGGGGTGGGAAGTTTGTTTGTTTGGCCAGTGGCGGTAACGGTGAACGGCTTGGGGTGGGGTTGCTGTCCTTCCGAGGGAACATGAATCAATCATCGTTCAACGTTGATTGAAATGGAAACGAAAAACCCGAATGGACGCCGAAATTGAATCACTTCGACGATCGCGGCGAGAAAACGTGCCGTTATTGCAATCGCAATCGCAATCGAACGACTAACCAAAACCCTGCTGCCGAAAAACAAATGCGTGTGATTGACGTCGAAGGTTAGAGACACCCATCCGCCATTTACTTTCATTGCCAGTTCAAGTTCAGCCTAAACAGCAGGAGACCTCGAGGCAATTGCCAAATGAAAATGGACTCGCGGAAATGATTGCAAAACCCTGCCCTCGAGGATAGGGTTTGTCTTTGTCGATCAAAATCGATCGCAAAACGACGGAAAACCCGGTTGTTCGCATCAGTTGGGTCACACGTTAGAGGACATGATGAACATAGACTTACATATTACGTCGAAAGATAACACACATATTGCGTAGGGGCAGTTTTTCAACAAAAAACACAATAAAAGTGCGAAAAAATGCGCCATTTCCATTGCAAATGAAAATAATCCGTGAGAATGTTATCATAAAGGCCCCTATTGGCCATGAATCACTGATAAAAACACGCCTATCATAACATTTTTATCAAGAAAGAATGAAAATGTTGTCAAAATAGGCTATTTTCAACGGAAACAGCCACTTTATGACGGTTTTAAAGTTCAGAAATATCTAAAGATCTATCTCCAGGCTAATTTCAACCAAAATAGTGCAACTTTTTTAGAAAAGACTCATGCTACTGAAGTCGGGAAAGGGTTGGAAGTGTCCAGCAGCCGAGACGGACAAACCCTAACCCCAAAAAACGTGTTAGTTTCCATCTTTTTTCAGAGGAGACACCCGAATGGCCTCCGTGTCTGAGGAAGACATCGACGAAGGACACGCCACGTTCATTCCAATGACGACGGCGGTCGTCCTGAATGACTACTATGAAGGCTGGGAGCCTGGTCGGACACCACATTTTGAATAGTTTTTTACGGGGGTCGGAGGTCTGTGGTCTCGACCGCTGGCGGGGGTTGCCTTTGATAAACATCGGGTCGGTGGTGCCATTTTGGAAATTGCAAGTGATCAAACAGTTGCGAGGTGAGTTATTTTGAAAAGGTTGGTTTTTGGTTGATAACAGTTGTAAAAAACTATTGAAAAAGTTGAAACAACAACACACCCTTAAAAATGGTTACGTTCGCCCCAACATATCGGATTCTGAGTCACCGTTAACCCCTAAGATAAGCATAGCATCCACCCCCACTATGTGTTCATCATCACATGGCACATCAGCATCATCTCGCGTGGTTGGTAGCCATCTGGGATCCCCTCTCGAGGTTTTTTGTTATCTCAACAGCCAATAATCACTATTTTTAGAAGCTTCAAGCAAACATGAAACATGCCCCCAAGGGTCTGACTATATACTACTACGGTATGATGTTACTTTTTTTGAAAATGCGAACTATAGCATTATTGGTTATTAGAAAGACAGCACTCTAGGCGGGGTAGTGGTACATAACTTATGACACCACTACAAGAAAAGTTGGAGTTGGGTGGCGACATTTTCTGGGGCAATATCAAAATCACGAGCAAGTTTCGACGCACGCAACACAATAAAAACATGTCTCAATAGCAATGCGCTTGATTAATGGCACGTCATTTTAGAGTAGACTAGGTTTTGGCGGTGTTAATCAATGTAATGGAAGAGGCTTTGGAAGTTGGGGTGGTAAAGAGGTACTTTTAATGGAACAAAGAGTCGATAATATGTATTTTTAATCAAAAAAGTAAAGTTTAAAACAACATTTTTCAACTTTTAAAACATTAAGTCTTCAAGCTGAAAGGCAAATAGCTCAAACGGGCCTCACAGAAACCTATCTACGTAACCAAAACTACAAACTCAACTCCAATTCAACGCCACTGACGCCAAATTCGTAGCCTCTATGACTAAATTTAACCAAAAAGAACAAACCACATTCATTTGGGTTTAGTTTAGCAAAAAAAGCGCATCCGTGTACTAATACTGATATTGTATACATACAAAATGTGCCGGAAAAGGCGACAGAAAACGGCTGCCTTACCATACAATTCGGTTCACTAAATGTAGAATGGCTCAAAGCTCGAAGCCAGAAGGGCACAAGTGTTCATGGCTTTGAATAAGCTTGATTGTAGCGACAAAATGCGCTTTCATTTTGGGAATGGTTAAATAAGTAAAACCATGTGGAAAGGGCATTTTTTCAGGGTGGAAATTGTGTGGTTAATTTGGGTGCAGAATCAGTAATAAGTAAGCGTGAAAAGACAAAGTACATGTTTTTATTATGGATAGCTATAGGGACATGGTAATTGGGCTTCGGTTGGATTGAAATACAAAAAGTGGAGTTTGTTTTAGATTAGAAACTGCAGGAAAATTATAAGTTTTGTTCTGCAAAAATGTGACGTAATAAAAAAATTTTAAAATAGAAACAAAATTGGTGGTTAAAAATAGATAAAGAATGTAAAAACATACGTTGTAAGAAAGGAATACGTGTGTTAAACAAAAAAATAAAAAAACACTGTGAGCAAAATTAGTCAAGGAATAGCAAGTCCGCCTCTCAGGGTGGCAAAATGTGAGGCTATGTGGGCCAGGCTATTGCGAAAGCACAAACTAAGATGAACAAAAACTATCTCACTAACATCCGGAGGCGCAGGGGTTAGATAAATCTGTGACGATAGCAAACGACAACAGAGAAAAAACACGAGTTTTGGCGATTTTTGAGGCATTAGAATTTGATAAAAATTGTAAAAAATGGAAACTGATAAGTTTTCAAAAATATTTTCCACGACATCGATTCAACGAAAAACTGTTTTGTTCAATTTGCACATCCCACTCAAAAGTTGGTTACGATGGAAAATAAATATTAATGAAGAGATTAAAAATCGCTGTATTAATAAAAGGTCAGGGAAAGTTGCTCACTTTTTGACGCAGATTGCTCTTTAGAATGACTAACAAAGTTTGTGGCGATAAATTTAATAAAGTTAATGCCGCCGACGCTGACTGGGTCTTGCATTAGTCACTTTCAGTTTCGATTTGAATTTGCATTACATTAGTTAGGCGTTTTTTAGATGGGGTGAGACAATTGTCAAGGGGAACTGGTGAAAAGCGGAAGTAGTCTTATAGGCTTCATTATACTGGCTAGAACTACTACATACTACTCTATGGCAATTGAGATGGGAATATTTTATTAGAAATTAGTAACTATGCATGTTGCGCGCACCTTTTCGATTGAAGGTAACATTTCGAAATGAAAACATGTGGCAAGAGTAGAAAAAAGCGAGTTTAATGATTGAAACATAAGCCCAAAGTGCCACAGACGCTTTAAACTTCAAAAAAAATCAAACCAATTCCAATTCGCGTGACTGAAACTTTTATTTAGCTTTCAAATTGCCAAGGGCATTTGGCATTGGTCTTGGTGATTGACCTTTCATAGAACATCACACGCAACACAAAAAGTTTACCAGTGCAAACATGCAAAAACTGGCGTAGAAAGTTCTGGCTGGCCTGGTCTGACATGCCCGCAGGAAATGGGTTCCCATGAATGGATGCCCCTTTGAAAAAAACTGTGTCATCATAAAACTGCCGCTTTGAGACTTTTCAAACCTTTTTTGAGCGGTTAATTCAAGCTTATGACCCCCGCATCCGCATTTTATCGTATTAATTTTCCTTTTTTTTAAATGAATATCCGATATCCTCCAAAGCTGCGAAAAACTTGCATCAAAAACTCTGCAGCGATAAAAAAAACACGTGTACGTGGAATGTTTTACGTCCAGCCACGCTCAGACTACACGTAAATTCGCTAAAATAGCTGCCATGCTTGAGGGCATGCATTGCCATGGAAACACAAGCCTGTGAAATGTGGGAAAAAAGGTGTTGTTTGACTTTACAATCTACATATTTTCGGGGACATTTCATGGCAAAGGACAAATTTGATACGGCCAATCGGTCGAATAAAATTGATGAAAAATTCCGACTTGCAGGGGCGACATAAACAAAAAAGGGGGTGAATTGAGGTACATTTATAGGCAAAGTCCATTCGGCTGGAAATAAGTGTTTACGGGAATGGTCGACGCGACAGAAGGAGAAAATTCGATAACAGGATTAAATGTTCACGTCAATTGGGGTTTATTGGGACATTATTATGCTTAAATTATACGATTATAGAGTTTTTAGAAGTTTTGAGGTTGCAAAATGAGGTTTGGAGGGTTGCAAGTTGGGAAAGAACGTTCAGAGAATGCTTTTAATCGGCTTAAGATGACTTTTTATGGTTGGAAAATGGGAATTAAGCTTGTAAAAAGTAGAATCCGTTCGAATGTGTTAAAGTACAAGGGAGAATAATGGTCATCGGCCTGAGCCCTTTGGGAAATTGAAACATTGTCACGCTGAGGAGGCGACGGAACCATGGAACATTGGTTTCAATGGCTTTAGGGGCTTCTTTTTTGGCGGGGCGTCGAGACGGCAGTGTAATGCGAGGGTGGACCGTAAAAAATGGAGAATGTGCCGTCGGTGGTGAGCGTTTCCACATAGTAGAGGGGTACAAGCATAAGGAGACAACGAAATTCTACTGGCTTGAAGGCTACTGGCAAAAAAAGGCTACGCTCCGGCACTCTTGGCTTGCCCGGCACAGAAAAGTCAAAGCAACAAGACGCTGCCTTGGCCTTGGCTTACTTGAAGAGGGTGGACGGAAAGCCTTGAGGGCAGACGGGAGAGGGAGGAGGTTAAAAAAGAGCTTTACGGGGTGGCCTTTGCCTTTTGGCTTTGACATACTGGCTCGGAGACAAATTCCTATCTATCGGACATGTCATTATTTACCCGTTTTAATGACTCTTTTCAAAGTCTAGGCTGATTGAAAGCCATCGAAATCAAAGTTCCCAAGGTTAATCCGCATTTTTATGTACTGCCAGGATATGTATGTCGATTGCGATCGAATGGGAAAGAAATCAGGATGTAAAGATCGATGTAAAAGGCCCAAAAAACCCACAACGCCTCTTATCGCCGCCACGAATCATCGATATACACCCCGCACGGCCGTTGGCGACTGTCTTTGCCGACACCGGACACTTTGCCGGCAAGGCAAATGGCACTCCTTTTCATCGCTACACACAGTCAGGGGGCACTGCCGTCGGCATTTTTGACCAACAAAGGCAGCCGAAAAACGAAAAATATCTATAGAAGGTGGGAACAGCTCCAGCAAACAATCGTGCTGGGACAAATTGACCGACAAACGGCATTTTTCGAGTTGAAAACAACTAAAAACAACGAATTTGATGTTTTGTTTAAAATAACAAGATCAAAGCAGTGTTATGTTATGTCAAGTCAAACTATAAACATAGTAAAATTCCAAGGACAACGTAAGAGACAGCCGCCAGATGACAGCTAGAATCCGGAAGTTGTCCTTGTCCCGTGCCGTGTGCAACGTAACTAAAACACAGAAAAGCCTCAGGCGAACTTCATTGTTTAAGAAATATGATTTCCTGGGAGGAAATTTGGATTTGGGATTGAATAGAGTTAACTTTGGCGATGACCAGTTAATGATAGCTCAAGAGATTGAAGTTGCAACACTTTTCCACTGTATAGTGATCGATAGTTTTGATAGAATATAAAATGCAGCTGTTTTTTAAAGTGACAAATTCGATTTTCATCTTTTTAGATAGCTACATATAAAAAATTCAAATGGTAGGATGAGCCGGGGTCAGTCAATCAGTCGTCAGTCAGCTGTCAAATTACGGGTCGCGTTCCAGCTTTAACCGATCAGTGTGATGTCAATCATAGGACAACAAAGGTCGAAAAACCTTAGCTGTGGGAATGCTTTTATGTGATGCAATTACGTCGTTTTTGTTATGTGATTGTTGCAGAGGACAGAAACAGCTCGGCGGGGAAACAGATCTGATCCGCCTACGTGCACGTGTGATTTTTAACGGCTTAAGGGGTTTTTAAACAAAAATATCAAATTTGGATGTAAACAATCTGGCTTAATACTGCAAAACAGCTTTGAGTTCATAAGTAATTTCAACTTTGATGATAAAAATATATAAAAACATGTTGAAATTTCACTCAAAACGTAATATCGACTTCATAAAGTTGTCAAAATAATAAATAGAATGAAATTTTGGAATGTGATTTACCAAGAATGTCATTATAAGCCAGAAAAAGTGTAAATCAACGCCAGATACATCCAATAAAACCCAAATGTCCCCATTCCCAGAGTGCAGAAACCAATTTCAACCACCACCATCAAGGTGGACCTACGGTAACCAGCAGCTGGGAATGCATACTTAGCATCCGCCCAAGGAACGGAAGTCAGATGAAAATGACTGCTCGAGGGCTTTTGGGTTCAGTAAACATAAAACATAGCCACAGGCAGTTGTTTGAAAACGTGTATGCATTTCAAATTAAAGGGAGGGGAAAGACAAAGCGAAGAAAAAAACACAATTTCAAAGGAAAACGAACGGTTTGAAAGATTGAAATTGGTTTTACACATGTTTACGACAGAAGATTTATCAATAAAAAGCGCTGCCGATTGACAATAAGGTGTAAAAACTGTAGAATGTATCAATTTGTCACTTCCCCCCTTCCCAAATCAGCTCAATCTTGCTTTTGGCGAGCTCATATTTCGCGCTTCAACGCCGCCTCAGGCTACTTGATAGATTGGAACAGAGTGAACGATAAAAATGAAATACTTTTTACGTCAAAATTCAATATTCGACGGCTGGCTGGCGGGGCGGCTAGCCTAGGGTGTGAGGAAGGAAAAAAAGTTTACGTTAATTTAGGCGATGGCGAAACTGCGAAGGCGGCTGTTGCTTCGTAGATAGCCGCGCCTGCGCATCTTTCTCAAAATTTCAGTCTTTGGTAATTAGGAGAAATTTGCATGTGCGAAGGCGATTAGGAGCTGTGCCGAGGGTCTGGCATGGATAGGAGACAGCTGGCTGGGTGCAAAGATGGCATTTATTACGATTAAGGTTGGGTTTCAGTGGTTCAAATTGCTGGGGGAGGTGTTATTTGACAATTATTGGGTTACTGTAATGCCGTATTTTTAAAAACAAAAACAAAAATTTATAATGGCAAAAGTAAGTTTCACTGTTCATCGTGTGAATTTAGACAAAGTTTTACTTCTACCCTACTAAACTGAGCCCAGAAACGAGGCCCCCAGTTAATATGCGTCGGACAGTTGGCCGCAAATGTGGTTAGGGCCCATTGCGCATGTCCATAGCCACAGGCCATGAGGCAGTGGTTGGAAATGCCTGTCCTGGCCTGTCTTTTGTTGGAGTATAAATCATCCCGCAAAAGGAGCGGGGACGAAAACAGATCCGGAAACACTTGAGGATACAATGACAATGGCAGTGAAACTGAAAGTAAAAGTGAAAAGTGGGGTCATAAGGGTGCGCCTTTCAGCCTTGGATTGGTTATGGCACTTTAGGTTTTGCTTGGGAACAGCTTTAATGGCTTTGTGAATCACCAGGCTAGGCTGGTAATGTGGGCGTGAATTTTCGAGAAATCGTCACTTTTGATTAGGCTCTTACGTTTGAATGGTTAGTTTTAGTCATTTTTGTAGGTTAAGATAGTTGATTCACAGAATTACAAAAAGAACGGATCCAAATCTCATCAATTTGATGTAGTGTTCAATCGATGTCAATCCAAACGGTACAAAACACAAATAAATCAACATTTTGGGATTCGCCAACATGTGGGAGGTAACAGTGCAAGTCAAAGCCCTTCAACATTACAATGCATCCTTCTGGAAACGCCGTTAAACGAGAAAAATGGCTACAAAGGTCGCCCCCACGGCCTATGGGGGTCGTCTTGGCTCGACTGCTGCCACTTCTTACCAACCGAGTTCAAGCGCAATGTCAACAAGGGTCGGATCGACACCCCTCGGTGGGCTCAATGGAGGAAGCAGCAAAGCGGCTCAATGAGAATCAGGAAGGATCAATCAAGACAAACGAAACTACTAGATACACTCGTTTAGACGTGGAATCACATTTTTGTCAAACCCGAAACCCAGGGATGCGAAGGTGATATCCCCGGGGATTTCACCCGGGGGATATCCCCGGGGATATCACCCATTTTTTGATTTCCCCCGGGGGATTTCGCAATGGACTTCTTGAAAAATCTCAAAATTTTTGATCAACGTTGGCAAAACATCACGAAAAACTTGATTTTAACGAATTTGTAACCTTTAACAAAAAGTAGTGCAAAACATGTTATTTGAAATAATAATAAGATACCTTAATTTACAGAGCCTAAAAATCTTGAAATTCGGTACCGGGGGATATCACCCGCATGTCCCCGGGGATATCCCCGGGGATATCACCCGAATTTAATTTCACCCGGGGGATTTCGCATCCCTGCCGAAACCATAGATTTGGACAAAAATCCATTCTATACCACGTCTTAAACATAAGAACACGTTTCAAAGTTTTGCCTATTGAAAGGCTCGTTACCCATAAAATTGTACTCCAAAACCAAAACTAGGCCAATCTTAAACTTTCCCAATCCCAAATCGTAAAAAGAATGGAATGAATCATCCTTCACAGGTGTGAAAGATACATTTTTACGATGCTGTTCGCATGACTATAAAAACGCTTTTCTAATTCTACAATTTTTACACCTGCAGCGCGCAAAAATAGGGAAAAAGAAAAAAAACGCTTTTGACTTGCGCAGTTGTACATGTAGTGCTCGGCAATTACGCTTTTGGGAGGGTGGAGGTGAATGTGGTCGCCTGCCTCAAAAAGTGGCTGTCGTGAAGGATAGATAGATCAAACATCGATTGATTTGTTCTTGACGGGTTTGCAAAACTGCAAAATTTGAGGTATGTGAAGGTGGGTACAGTAAAGTGGGTTTGAGGGTGGAAACCTGTTTGAAATGGTGCCAATTTGAAGGGCTTAACGGAGCCAAAAGGTGAAATTTTTATACAGAAAAGAGTTTTAAAACACAAAGTTTATTATATATTTTAAACTTATTTTTTGTAAGTTTTGTCAAAATAGAAAGCAGCTGAACCCCAACAACCAAAACTCGTTCCAATGACCCTATAGGATCGCCAGCTCCTAAACAGTCACCAACGCCGCTACCATTGTAAATCATTGAAATGAGATCTCTAACAGATGCAGGCAGATAAAGCCTTCAACAAAACTGACGAAAACAACACCAAAGGAAAGAGATCATTACAGAAAACCCGTAAAATCCCGACAATGCGATGGATGATAAATTGACGCTTTTACGATGGACATTTGACAGTAGACAGTAACGACACCACGTCAAAGTGAAACAAACAACATGTGGCCCTGGGGATTGAGGGAAACTGAAGTGAAAACTGAAAATAAAAACGAGACAGATTTATTGAATTGAAATTGCATTGCGGAAAAAGTCAAGCCTGTGTCCGAGGAACAGCTAGATGGTTTGGTTGGTTATTCGTGAAAAACAAACCACGAGGAGGTGACCGCCGATGGACAACAATCTGATCGATCGGCAACAAAATAACGGCCCTGCGCAAGTCGTAAAGGAAGAATGAGCAAGCTTATGCAAACTGGCAATGCCGTCTTGGTGTAAGAAGAGGATGGCATTAACGTTTTGAAGACATTTGGGTATTTTGTGGCAAATTGGCCGGTTTTGATTACTGTATTTAGTAAATTTGAGATTGAAATTTAAATTGTTAAAATTTCTCCATTTGACGGTGATAAACATGTTCATGTACAACAAAAATATCAAATTTTCAACCAAGTTCGCGTAAATCTGCAAATCGAAATACCATTTCAACTCCACCCCCACACCTTGCAACCAATTCCAAACCGTCCCCTGACCATCATCCACCATGTTACTAATTGCAATTCCAAATTGTATTCAAAACTCTTTTCCACTTCCTCCATTTCCCCAAAAAGCCAGCCACAACAAATAAAACTGATGCGAAATAGGTAGTGAAATAGAAATAGTTCAGAATGGAATAAATATGCAAAACAGGCCTTTCAGCGTCGTCGTATGCGTCGACCGTCAAAAAGCATCCTCATCGCAGTCACCAGGGCTATTATGCAAATTCTCGGCGCCGTGAAGGGGCTTAATTTGCATTCGAGTGGGACCCGGAGTGAAGACAGAATCGAAAAATGCATTTTGCATCCATGTGATGCATGCAGTTTTGCGTGAAGTTGGGGTTGCTGAACGGTTTGCAGCACTCATTTTTGTCAAAATTTAGCATTGTTAGTTGTATTGGTCAATTTCAGGCGATTTGGAATGGCATTGGATTCGAGGCTGTGCGTGGAGGCGCTCAAGTGCCCATTTTGTAGCGGACTGTATGTTGATGGCTTATGGAGGTTGGTTTTTCTCGGTTCAAATTTTAATTTAGGAAGTTTCAAACTTCATTCCAATGTTAAAAAATGCAACTAACAGGTACGCAATTCAAATTAAGATTGAAATTCTCGTCTTTTATTTCAATTTACAAAGAGGGTTCACAACCAAAACATCACTATGCACAACAAAAATGGAATAATAAGTGATATCAAAATGATTATCATTAATAGCAAAAATTCAATAAGTTAAAAATGGGTAAAAACTACCGGTATGCCAAGCTTTGAGTCGACCCTGGATGGATTTTCAGTCTGTTTTTCGGTTCAAATTTACAAAAAAGTACGGTAATAGCTTTCGAGATCATTGGTTTCATCATTGCAGCCAGAATCGACGTAAGCTGGCACAGGTGGTGGTGGTGGTTGGATGGGTAGGCCATATGCGGAGGGTCCGGGCGGATTAGTGACGTAAGCTTGGATCTGAGACATCGCAGCTGGGCTGTATCCGGTCGGAATGATGTAGGGATTTGGTTTTAGTGGCTGGCCCATGGCATAGGGGTTGACGTAGTATTGATTTTGGGGTGGTGGTTGTTGGTACATGACTTGATATGGATATCCGGGATTTGGATTTTGGGGTTGATAGATGGTTTGTGGCTGCTGTGGCGGATATGACGTTGCAGCGGGAAGGCAATTGGGTTTCATTGAGATTGGTGGCGGGGTCGGATTCTCCTTATTCAGCGTCGGCGAGACGGAATTCGATGCACTTGGGGTCCGTGATGGGGAATTTACGCTTTTCATCTGCTTTGTCCGTGTTCGTGATCGCGTCATGGGCGTCTTCTTTCGTACCGGCGTCGTTTCAACCAATTTCGGCGATTCTGATGTCGCAATCGAACCCACAGAAGAAACTGATGGCGGACTCGAACAACTTTCAACCTCCGGCGATTTGGACTTTGACGTACTGTAGCTACTGACCGCGTCCATGCCATTGTCGCTGAGCCACTTCTTCCGCTTATCTATCTGATGCCGGACCGTGTGTCGTGTGATTCGTGGATCCTTGTACTTGTCCTTCAGCGCATTCGCTATCGTAGTGGCTGAAGCGGCATAGGGCGACGCCACGTGGCTCTTGTCCATCTTGTTCGTGGCTTGGGGCAGGCTTTGGATGTACGTGTCGAAGAGTTCCATTACGTCTGGGAGGTCCCAGGAAAATTTGGGCGACATGGCGTACTGAAATGAGAAATCAATCAATAAAATGGGGTTTAAATTTAAGGAAAAAACAAAAAAACACGAAATTAGTCGGATAAATATTGACAAAAACCGCTTTTTTGCGTCTCGGGATATCCTATCGAATATCGACTGACATCGGGTGTCGTCGGTCGTGACACGGCGGTCATTCAAGAAGCTGTTGCTACTGGGCGCCTTCACAGCATCGAGGCGATGCCCCCAACCAGAATAACGAATGCGATGGATGGGATAGATAGAAAAAATGGGGGGAAGACAGATCGATGGATAAAGACACGAAGAAGGAAGAAGGGAGAGGGAGCCAATGGAACCATGGTTTGCAGGGGGGTCGGGTCCGACCGAGCATGTGCGCGATCGCTGAGACTGCCATCCATCGCATGAAGGACAGTCCGAAAAACGGCTTGCCGACGGCGCCAAATCCGACATTCGCATGGGACAGATGTGCCGAGGGCCTATGGGTACAGTGCACAGGGGTTTTTTCGCGCAGTCCCCTACGGCGCCTGGAAGACGCGGGCCAGAAAACGCACGCAGCACGCAAAAACAGGAGGGAAAGTACCAATTATGGTGGGTCGTCGTCCTGTTCGTCGAAGACAACCTCGAAGAAATGAGGGCCGATAGTCGTAGTTCGTTTCGTTCGTCATTCTTGGTCAAGGCAGCAAGCACCCTCTCCTTTCGGCTTTGTGACCACCACCTGCGCGAGATGGGGATGATGGACGGTAGGTGGTGGCGAGGGTCCGATCGATCGATCGCCCCACCACCACCACGGTGACGAGAGGTGGACAATTGAAAAATAAAGTAGTGAATGGGAGGACCACAGGTGAACCGGAACGAGTCCAACTCGAAATTATAATCATAACTCGGATAAATTGGTACCAAAGTACAGTACACTAGCCATTTAAATGCAAAACGCTTCATACAGTAACCCAAAATAGCTCGATTTATGTACTAAATCGGTTCGTTTGAACTAATAAAAGTCAAAAAAGTGCACCGTTGTGTCGGTCTCTGTCTCTGCCGATCGCTCAGTCGCGCACTTGACAACGGGAAGAAGGGCGGCGTCACTTCCGCATCTGCTGCCAGTCTGGTGGTAGGTAGTACCCCCGGCTGGCGTCGAAGATGCGTTTGCGCGCGCATTTTGTAGCGTTTCGAAGACGTTCAAGTTGAAATGAGTCATTTTGGAACAAAATTAGGAGAAAAAAATTTGCAATCAAGATCCTGATACCGAAATTCGCTCATTTTGTCGTTTTCAGCCTGATCGCTCACAGTAACACCACCCACGCATCCAAACCCATCCCATTGGACTTTCATTCGCTATCTAGCCTTAAAAAAGTTGTCCCAAAATCGGAAGTTTGTGTGATCCGGCCAGCTTTTACGGAAACCGGTGATCAGACTGACTTTTTGAACTATCTTTCCAATGGCACCAGCATCGGTGAGACTAAACCTCAAGAAGTCACACCTGGACAAAAAACAGCCACGCCAGATGGCACAGAATACGCCGATGTGGACTCAGAAACCCGGAAATTCATCGAACAGGCGGCTTTTGCCATGTTTTCGCAGTCGATCAACTTTGCCATGCCTACGACCGCACCGAATTTGCCGGTGGAACAAACTTCTCCGCCATTATTGACTACGGTATCGAAGCCAACTTTGCCAGGGCCTTCCAATTCATCGGACTCGACAAAACCAAATATCAAACCTGATAACACTCGAAATAGCGATTCCCAATCACCAGAATCCCCGCCCAATACCTCCAAAAAGATGAAACGCTCGACACCATACGCAACTCGCACCCAGAAGAAGCAAGCCTGTCCAACTTGCGGTGAATTATTCGATAATAGGTGCCAATTAACGCTGCACATGATGAAGCATAAACGTGTGAGTCATCCCTTTGAGTGTCCGATGACCGGATGCTTTCAATGCTATGATACGAGGGCAAAGTGAGTTTGATTCATCATAAATGCAAGTTTTAATGAGCATGATTCAGAATCCGAAGTCACCTTCAACGCGTGCATCGGGGGCTCACGATCAATAATATTGAGAGCCTTGTTTTGAAATGTGAAGCACCGAAATCAAGACAATCGGTCGGAACTGATCGAGATATGGAGTCTGTGGAAAACAAGATGATGAATCCGGTCGAACAATTGGTGGATTCTATTCAAAAGCGCATCAAGCAGGAAAATGTGTCTCCAACAGAAGATTAGGGTTGGAATCGCATTTGTTATCATCATTGTAACAAACACTGAGAATGCTAAAAAATAAACTAAAAATATTGTACGCGGCACGGTTTACTTTTATTTAAACTAAAAACTAAGTTTGCCTCTGTGTGTTGTCTATCGATCAAATGAAGGAAACGTGTATTACAAAAGAACTTACAATCAGCGTTGCGTCAATTTTAACAACGCCCTTCATTAATACAGTTTTAGTTTTCGTCTTCGAAGCTTCCACAACAAAAACTAACAATAATTCTTATAACTGTGTTATTTGCTAATCTATAATCATCCATATTTGACAAAATTCTACTTTTTGCAAACATCTTTAGGCATCCAGTGTTTTTAGCAGTTGCACGGCCGGATCCACGCGGTCATTCGGGTTGCACCTTGCACACACACCCAAAAAAGCCATTTTTTTTACAAAATTTTTAATTACAATTAAATTACTCGGAAGTTGCGAAATCAAAATTTCGTCTTGCTATTTTACTTTTATTGATACCCGCTATCAAATTAGATAAAATGTACTGAAATTGAGCTTAACTGCGGGAGCTGTTAACAATAGGCCATTTTTTTTATCTGAATAGAACAAAATCCTTCAAAAATGAGCAATTCCATCGCCGTTGGC
>KB455485.1:204215-229970 GCA_000341325.1 Panagrellus redivivus | reverse complement strand
AAAACGGTTTCGGTCAAAAGGCTTTCGGCCAAAAGGGTTTCGGTGAACTGTCCGTATACCGGATTTGACCATTCTTCAGGAGTCGCTTGTAGAGTCGTTTGACGTGCGCGATGGCGGCGTTTATGTTTAACGGAATCTTCACGTCTTAGGTTTTGAATGGCCAGCTGACATGGAATCGACCGTCTTTGAGTTGAACCGACGCATCGAAGAAGGATTGGACGATTTCAGCTTCTGTAGCAGCATTTGCACCGTCTTTGAAGCCAAGGGTTCTTTCGAGTTCAAAGAACACATTGAGTCGTTTGTGAAGCCGTTTATCATCTTCGTCTTCTTCGTCGCCCGGCAGTGCTGCATTGATGTAGACCTTTGTGTCCTCGTCTGCATCTTCAGCTGCTTCAATCGGTCCAGAGAACACATCGCCACATCGGGTACGTACGCAGCGTATGCCATTCTTAGTTTCGAAGAGAAGTGCTTGCTCGTGCAAGCGAACTGAAAACCGGAACGTGCTATGACACTCAGAAAAACAAATCACTGTAACAGTGGCGTAACGTGGTCAACGAACAACGAAGAGGATGTGTTGAAACTCAAGACCAACTATCCGTGGGGTGAAGGCCATCTCAAAGTCTGGTACTCCAAATTTCATCTGCTTGAGATCAAACCCTCAAACGCTTACAGTCTAGAGTTCGAACCCACTTCAAAGTCGGACTCTAGCTGGGGTGAGATGTTCAGGTTCTAATTTTATTTTGAATATTTAAAGACATCGAAGTGTAATTATATATAAATCAGAATCAAAAATGCATTTTGAAACTGGAGAATACATCTGCTTCAACACCAAGCCTCAACGACATCACCTCTGCTACGCGTCAAGCCCTGAAGTCTTAGCATGACCAGAGTCCGGGGCTAAAGCCAGTTCGAAGTCCAGGGCTCGAAAATCAGGTGAACTTAAAATCCGGTCCTCGAAGCCACTTCGAAGTCCGGGGCTCGAAGGCCAGGTGAACTCGAAGTCCAGGGCTTGAAGCCACTTCGAAATCCGGGGCTCGAAGGCCAGGTGAACTCTAAGGCCGGGTAAACCCGAAAGCCAAATGAACTCGAAGACCGGGGCTCGAAGTCCAGGTGAACTCGAAGTCCAGGGCTTGAAGCCACTTCGAAGACCGGGGCTCGAAGGCCGGGTGAACTCGAAGTCCGGGGCTCGAAGCCACTTCGAAGACCGGGGCTCGAAGGCCGGGTGAACTCGAAGTCCGGGGCTCGAAGTCCAGGTGAACTCGAAGGCCGGGGCTCGAAGGCCGGGTGAACTCTAAGGCCGGGTAAACCCGAAAGCCAAATGAACTCGAAGACCGGGGCTCGAAGTCCAGGTGAACTCGAAGTCCAGGGCTCGAAGGCCGGGTGAACTCGAAGTCCAGGGCTTGAAGCCACTTCGAAGTCCGGGGCTCGAAGGCCAGGTAAAGCCGAAGGCCAAGTGAACTCAAAGTCCGGGGCTCGAAGTCCAGGTGAACTCGAAGTCCAGGGCTTGAAGCCACTTCGAAGTCGGGGCTCGAAGGCCAGGTGAACTCGAAAGTCCGGGGCTCGAAGTCCAGGTGAACTCGAAGGCCGGGGCTTGAAGCCCAGGGCGACTCTAAGTCCGGGCCTCGAAGGCAAGGTAAACTTGAAGCCCGGGCCTTGACGGCCAGGTGAACTCGAAGTTCGGGCCTCCAAGGCACTTCGAAGTGCAGGGCTCGACGCGAAGAAGGCCGAGCTCGACGCGAAGAACGTGAAGGCCGAGCTCGACGCGAAGAACGTGAAGGCCGAGCTCAACGCGAAGAATGCCGAGCTCGACGCGAAGAACGTGAAGACCGAGCTCGAAGCGAAGAAGGCCGAGCTCGACGCGAAGAAGGCCGAGCTCGACGCGAAGAACGTGAAGGCCGAGCTCGACGCGAAGAAGGCCGAGCTCAACGCGAAGAACGTGAAGACCGAGCTCGAAGCGAAGAAGGCCGAGCTCGACGCGAAGAACGTGAAGGCCAAGCTCGACGCGAAGAAGGCCGAGCTCGACGCGAAGAACGTGAAGACCGAGCTTGAAGCGAAGAACGTGAAGGCCGAGCTCGACGCGAAGAATGCCGAGCTCGACGCGAATGCCAATCTCGAAGAAACTTCGAAGTCCAAGGCCCGAATTTTTCTAAGTCCGGGAAGGCCCTCAAGGCATTTGAAGTCAAGGCGAAAAAATTTCAAAAACTTTCTAAGTCCGGGAAGGCCCTCAGGGCATTGCAGATAGCGTCTGCACCCACATCTGCATTTTGGGTTCTGCGTCTGCATTTTAGGTTTGGCGTCTGCAGACACCGTCTGCATTTTAGGTTCTGCGTCCGCGTCTGCGTCTGCATTGTAGTACGACCCAAAACAATGTGATAGTTTCAGGCACCTATGTTAGTATCAGTGCTTTCTGTGATTTTATCTATGAGAAAACAGAGGGAATGGCGTATTGTCAATAGTGCATTTCTATGTCAGGTCCTATGATTAAACGTTTAATCGAAATCTTAAGTTTTGTTTCACATTTACTTTCATAAGCGTTTCTAATTTAAGTTTTAAAAAAAACCTTATACAAATGCAAATTAAATAAGTCAAAAGTTTGAACACGGATTTAGTTTGAAATCAAAGGACGCGGCCGTTTTGTAACGTAGACAAAGCGCCGCTTCGTCGTGGCATCAGAATCTTCTTCCTGGTCGTTGATTGGTTCCAATGGTGTCCCAGGATCCTCGTTGAGGTCGACTTGGTCAAATTTCGATTCCGGAGAATTGTCTTTCTGATTCAAGTGTTCGGGCGTGTTTTGCGCCGCGGCGGCGACGATGGCAGCAAGCGCTTCACGTTCGCCATCACCGAGCTCAGTGCCGCCGTCCAAGGGGGCCACGTCGGCGACTGAATCTAATTCCGAAGTTTGGGACTTCTTGGGTTGATCGTAGGTCGGGTAAGCAGAATCTTCATAGGCTACGTTGGAAACCGCCTTCTGGGCGTGGCTTCGAAGGGGTTTCTGTTTGGATTCACCTGCGACTGGGATGACCTTGTTGGTGGTCGATGTCGTGTGGACTGGGCGGGGGAAGGCATTTGTAGGCGGAAGGTCGACCTCATCGGGTGTGTCTACGGATGCCGAATTGCCGCCATCAACGACTGGGAGAGGAATGGGAGCAGCAGCAGTGGCAGTTTGAGCAGCGAAGGCGGAAGCCTTGGGATCGGGGCTGTTGTCACCGCGGTGCTTGTGGCTGACCTGGGATACTTGTTCTGATGGTTTTTGGCCGTGGTTGATAAGACTGAGCTCGAGGGGGCACTGAAATTGATCAATGAAAGGTGGAAAATGATGATAATAGGCAGTCTTACCGGACAGAACTTCGCATTGGAACCCTTTTCACCCACAGGACCCTTCTTTCCACGAAGTCCGGGCTTTCCTTCCTGACCGTCGTAACCAGGTGTTCCAGGCTTACCCTGAGGACCAGGGGGACCGATAACATATGACCGGAGTCCACGTTTGCCTTGTCGACCAGGAGCTCCATCAGCTCCAGGGGCACCCTTCGGTCCCATGGGCCCGACGCCACCTGGCGCAGGCATACCAGGAGGTCCTTGCTTACCGGGCTTGCCAGGCTTACCAGGATGACCACGTGGACCTTCTGGGCCCTGATCGCCGTCGACACCGTCAATACCAGGAATGCCTGGGTCGCCCTTATCACCCGGAGCGCCTTCGAAGCCAGGAGGTCCAGGCGGGCCATCATGACCCGGCTTTCCGGCGGGGCAGACGATGCACTGATTCCAAAGTTCATGCAACTGCGTCTGGACATCCAAACCACGAGGACCGTTGTTTCCTGGATCGCCTTCTTCACCGTCGGCACCAGGCTCACCCGGAGGGCCAGCCGGACCAGGGTATGGTGGAGGACACCGTTCACGGACCACACCATTCAAGACTTCACGACGAGGTCGACCTCCAAGTTGGTGGAGTCGAGCGGCTTGGGCATCGAATTGATTCGCATATTGCTGAAACTCGACCTTTGAAGACTTTATCATCTTAAAAACAAAAACCCACATGGAATCGATGAATCCGTTGCTTAAAGACATGCTTCAAGTTTTCAGAATGGTTGAAAAGATACGGCAACAACACAATCTGCGTCAAAATAGACAGTGACGCGATGACAAGGGTCGCGCACCCGACCGCCTTGTACAACATCGCCGCAGGGATACTGATTGAACTTTTTTCGACTGACTCGCCAGCTATTTATTCGGAAAAACAAAAGGCCGATCGCAAAACCGCAAAAAAGGGTTACAACCGAGGTTTTCAAGGTGGACGACCTTGAGGCTATGGACTACTGACCTAATTTGAGCTCAAATTCAGTGTTTCAGTCTTTTTCAGGAAGGTGTTATCAGGAAAAGGAATGTCACTTCAGTTTTAAAGCAGTTTGAAAAATTTAAGTGAAAGAAAAAGTTGCAAATGGAAAATGAGATACTTTCAGTTTTTGAACATTCTCTTTGATAAAAAATGTTTGTTTGCAAATCACCTGACCAGCCAATCATTTACTGTAACTAATGGCAAATTCACAAATATCTTTTGCACCTTCACGTTGATTTTGATCGATTTTGAACAGCTAAAACGTTCTCAAAAATAAGAGAAATTGTAACTGAACACATCTGAAATGAATCTGATCTTATAAGTGACATTCATGTGTTACCACACGGTTCAAAATGAAACCGTTCAAAGACCTTTGTTGCCTTTCAGAATGTTTTCCCCCCGATTACACTGATTAGGCCGTGAGTCACGGATGCTGTGTTCACGTTGAAGCAATGTTGACTCAACCTGTCGGCCAGCGTCGGCAAGCGCTATCGGTCTGCAAGCATACAGTTATGATGGGCCGGTATGATGTCGTCGATCGAATTTCGGTGGATGGACCATTGATTAAACGTGGAAATGCGTGACATCCGGTGCATCATGGTGTCTTTTGTGAATCACTGCTGTACATAGTCGGATTATGGCGACTTTTTCGTGCAGGTGAAATATGTATGCTTTTTCGGTAGAAGTGGAATGTATGAGGCGCATCCCGCATCCATTTTGTGCGTGATTGTTGTGTCCATTGAATGAGGGTTATGTGTCTGGCTGGTTTGGGCATAACTTTGATTTTTATGTTTTGAAATAGATACCAATTGTTATATGCATTTGTTTTTCGTAATGAAATAATGTTAGTATTAAATTGTTTTAAATCTTTTATTTAAGAACGTTCTTTAAGACTTTTTTTAACAAAATAAATTTTGTTTGACCGTCCACGTTCCAGCTAAAACGACTATAAAATCAAAGTTTGACTTTCGAATCAATATCAAAAAGCAACCGATCCAAACCCAAACAACATCCAAACCCATTTCACCATTGAGCTTTAGCCTCTACACCTCTTTATGGCTATGTTTACCTGAGGCCATCCACCTGTCCGCGTGTCTTTGCCTCTGCCTTTGGCTTGTTATCCTTTTTTAACGCTTCAAGCAAAGTGCAGCTACTCATGCCTGCCTGCTTGCTTGCCATTTTGCTTGCCTTTCGCTTACCAACTCCCCCCTCACCTCCCAAACCCCATGCTCCTGATTTATTTCGAAACAACACCCAAACATCTCTGCTTCTACCAAAAACCACACATTGTTTTCATTTTTATATTAATTTTATTCCGTCCAACGCGTTCTCCACTGTTTTCTACCGTTGTACCCCGTTTTCATTCGATTTAAGTCACACTTTACAAACACCGCTTTACAATCGACTCGCCCTGCTCATGTGAAACCGAGTTAGCGTGGATATTTTTTGACGTTGTCAACTTTCCCGAGTTCCAGAGCAAAAATAGAAAAAAGCTATCAGGCCAATACGAAAAGTCGAACAGTTTTGTGTATTTAAGAGTCAACGTTTTTTGTTCGGCGGTGTGTCCCCAGGTTGGCTGATCGAGTACAAAAGGCCTTCCGGGCCGTGACACCATGGGATTCGCATACATGAAAACCTTGCACGGCCTCATCGCGCTGCTTCAGCTCGTGAGTTTTTTTCAATTTTCTTAAGCTTGACTGCTAACAGATTTCAAGTGGTTTGACATGTGTTTGCATGTTGCTTCCACGTTGTTGCACTTTTGTGTTTTAGTTCTTGTACACTTTTGTAACGCATAATTAACAAAAACTTGTGTAGAAAATGTGATTTATTTGAATTTTTTCGAAAAACATGACCCATCCTTCAACTTTTTGGAAACTTTGTCAAACTAATGAAGTTTACAGTTTCATACCAGTTACAATTCTGAAATAAAATTTTCTGATCGAAAACTTTTTTTTCGAATTTAAGTTCTAAAACATAATTTTAAAACATTATAGGCCGTTGGCTTCGGCGCCCTGTTCGCCTGTTCGTTCGTGTGGACCAATGGCGATGTCTACTTCCAATTTTATTTCACCCATATTCCGGCACAGATTTATGTCATGTTTGCCCTCCTGATAACCTGGTTTATCACCATTGTGCTGACGTTCTCTGAACTTTTCGGTGGGAACACCATGGAGAAGCTTGGCAAAATGAAGGTTTGTTTTGATGTTTTTTTACTCGGTTGTTGTTCCCAATGCGCCTTTGAATTGTTATTTTTCCAAAAGTTGTTGATCGGTAAGAAAAACGCTCGATTTCAATCTGTCAACAATTTCTGCTCACTTTTTGCAGAACTTTATCTTGTTCAAGTACATAAAGTTCAGTTAGTCCAGTCAAAACCGTTAATAAGGGGCTATTTATGTGCCGTACTTTGGCCTTGCCAACTTTATTAACCCTCTAAAGTACTTTGATACTTTTACAACCTTACTTTTTCATACTTTCATTTCAAAATAATGGTCTTTCTCCACCAAAGTCACAAATATCACCCACAAAAAACGGATTACACGTTCGCGTCATCAATATTGATGAAAATACAGTGTATTGCAATTTCAATATTGTAATTTTCGGTAAAAACGGTTTCATATTGACTCGAAAAATGTAAACAATGCAATGATGTAAAAATACGTGGTTAAGTAAGATACTATTGTGTTCAAAAAGTGAAGCCAAAAACAAACATCCTGGATTAACTTGTCATGGACTATTTTCGGAAGTCTGTAATCCCGATGACTATGCAAGAATAACATCCATATTTAATCCGCATTTTCTTGTAGCTCATCCTGATCCACATTTTCAATGCTGTATTAATGATAATTGCGGCAGCAGTGGATTCTTACTACGTGCATGTCAACACCTCAGGCTATTATTACTATACCAGGTTGATTGTTGTTACGGTAGGTTTTTGAGAACTTCTAACAAGTTTTTGTCAATCACTTTTGAGTGCCAAAATTTTTCTAATGAGATCAAAATTCTGAAAACTTCAAAAAAATTTGTTTTTCTTTTTTCTTTGAGACTAAATTTTATTTTCTTAATTAAGAAAACTTTATTTTCCCCAGTCAATGCCCTCTCAAATTCCTCAATTCCACAATCAACTCCACCATTGCGTGGGAGAAAGAAAAACTTTTCCATTACAGCATTTTGAACTTTAATTCCCTCCCATTTCAGGTCTTTTCATGGATTCTGGTCGCTTCGTACATTGTCCAAATCATTTATGTAATACTCCAGTAAAGAAAAAACCCTTCTAAATCCCATTGTAAGTGCGTAAGGACACCGATTTAAACGCCTCAAACTTCGCCACCGACGACATTCAGACAGTTCGACCATTTTCGAAGGCGTCAGTCAGTGTGCACTTTTTGGTCTTTATTTTGTTGTTCTTGTGTAAATAGTATACTTCACTTCACTCTTTGCTCTGAAATGTTTCCCCTTTTTGTCAATTTGGTTTAGACTCGCGTTTCTCATGGATAATCCGCATCGGAATTTGCTTTGGATAAATGTTGGTATCCGTTTCGCATCGGAGTGTCTTTTAAAAAAGTATATTTGACTAATGAAAAGAAAAGTTTATCCAATAAACAATCACTTGATGACACTACAAAGGAGGATTTCGGTCGATGCATGTTTGAGGCTTGTCGGCTGGCTGGTATGGTCCTCAAAAGAGAAAGGCTAGTGACAAAACTCTTTCCGTTCTAATTGTAAATTGAATGGGAATCAAAATGGTGGCGGTGGCGGCTGTTTGAGGAAGTCGTTGACGGAGACCGGTCCAGACTGTCTCCAGTCCGGAAGAGGAGTGCTTGCGCTTACGCTCTCGCTCGATGTGAGAGATCGCCTCAGGGGGTATGGTTTGGAAGTGATCTGGACACACACCTTCGAGCGTGGGGAGGGCGGCTTTCATGGTTATCCCGTTTCTTTGCACAAGCCCTATAGGCTAGGTTTTTTGAGGCCTGTCATCTGGAAATGCTACAGGTGCAAGTCCACATTTTGGATGGCTGATGTGAAGAATATCAGTATTGGAAAGCCTTAAAGGCTAGGTTGTGTTTGATCATTAGCTTTTTGGGTCCCAGTTTGTTGATATTTTTTCTTATCACGTGAACCCCACTTACTAGTATTTATTTCCTAGTGCTATAATTACATTCTGCATTCTTACCTACCAGTCTTGCTTAGCTTTTACAACCACTACGCCCCTAAGGGTAAGCATAGCAACGCAGAGACCCATATTGCTTTTGCCATAACCAACTGGTGTGCTAAAAACACCTTTAGTTCTCGACAATCGCCTAGTAACAACCACTTTGACGCGGAAACACTGAAAATTTTTACTTATTTTTGCTAAATTAATCCCCAAACACATTACCACACTCTCTATTCAATGTTAATTTTACCTTCATAAAAAGTGAAATCATTATTAAATCTTTAGTAAGTCATTACCTACTCCATTCAGCTACTTTATATTTCATGAATTGCAATTCACATCCTCAAATTGAACTTGTAGCCTTTGATGTCCCCAGATCATTTGTACTCCCTCTCACGGAGTGCCATAAATCAACTGTCGAACATTATCTTTAAAAGATACATCACTTCCCCCACGTAAACAAGTTGCTTTAGCACGTTGCGATCATTGGTTCATTTCACTTTTCAAATGCATAAACACCCGCGGGTGCAAGTAGACTCTTCGTTTGCGTGCAGTCCATCTTCGCCTATGTTAGATCGGGGTAGGGTTTGTCAGTGGAGCCAACCCAAACTGCCTTTCTTCTCCGCCGAGTCACGGGTCAAAACAAAACATGTTGGACGACCCCCAGGGCAACGACCATTCCATTGCATTCCCACCCCAAGGGCTTTTGTTCGGTTTCTTTTGGCATTTTTCTCCTCTTTGCAGGGGTAAAAAATACAATTAACGGTCGCTATTGCCCTTTGTCGCACTGTAAATGGTTAACCAGATGTTTGGTCCCCGAGCATGGGTGACTGGCTATAGATAGCTAGGTATGAGTCTGATAATACTGGCTCATACAATAGCATGCTTACATTAGACGTGTGACGGCCAGTTTTTTTGCAGCTTTAACATACCAATTTTGTAAATGACACCTTTCGATGACATCACAGCCCTCCCACATGCCTATTTTTACGTTGGCTGGAACTGGAAGGATCCTCATTGGCACGCGCTTACGTATATGTGTAAACATAATCGGGTCTAATGCTAGTCGTCGTGTAATATACGCAAGCAAGGAAGGCAATATGCCTAAATAAGCTTGATCTTCCATTTCAGTTTTGCAAATGGTGCCATGAGGGTTAAAAGAAAAACACAAACACCTCTGACCTCACACTCGTGATCCTCTTTTTCACGTTTGTTTCCAATGCCGACTTCCTTTAGCCGTGTTTCTCTCGCGGCACCCCTTTGTTTCCGCCTATTCACACAGCCGAATGCCACAGGGGCAGCTGTGTTTCTGTCGTTGAGGGCTGGAAACACAGATTTTGTCTATAACCGTTCAGACAGGAGTGTGTTAGGGCCCCACATCATTTTCCCTCTCATATGTCTTCTCTTCTATCCTTCCTGCAGAGAGACTGTGCCGTTCTTTGGACAAACCTCGACAAGGCCATTGCAACGGAAGACCCTCATTATGGTGCGAAACCTTTATTCAAACGTGTCCCTAATACCCTCGAGAAACAAGAAAGGCAAAAGCTTGGATTGGCCTTGACGTAGGGAAATGTGTGTGTCCTACTTTTGATATTGAGTATTCTTGGAGTCATTATTAGGTGTATATGGCCTTGAAAAGGTGGACTTGTATGGCTTGTAAAGTTGAAAGGGCGTTCTTTGAGGGGGTGACCTGTAAGGCGGAAAGTGCGACATGAGGACACTTGAGAGTGCGCGTTTGAATTACTAATGGTTTTGTTTTTTGGAAGTATTTTTAAAATTTGTCTTTAAAAAATGTATAACCCATAGTGTTATAACTTATGTAAAAATCTTAGGCAAACCATCCAGTAAGTCAAATATCGAGTTAAAATTAACTACTTTGCTAAAATGACTCCTGAAAGCGACGTGTGTGAAAACCCATTTCCCTACCATAACTCAAATTGCAAATTCGTGCAGATGCCTCAACCGCACGCGTGTTTACGCCTTTCTTGATTCCCAACTGACCAAGTACATCAATCGAAGCCCCTCTTTCTACGGCTGTTCCTCGGAAGGAACCAGGGAAAATAAAAACACAAAGGTCGCCTAGGATGATGATGATGTTCAATGTTAGGACCAAGGTTGCACTTGCACTTGCCCCACGGGCAGATAGATGCAGATGGGGACAGCCCCCTCCGATGATCAGTCTTAGGAACACGTGCAGGCCGCAGGCCCCAACAAAACCCCAAATGCATGTACATTGAAATGCCTGGAAGAAAACGCAGCTGCGCCGTCGCTTCCTTTTCTCATTGTGGGGGCTCTTCGTTCCTCGGGCGGCGCCAGTCCGAGGAGCAAACCCTCGAGGGCAACAACCGATTGCATTTTTGACGCCCTCATTTCCGTTTCACTGTCCTTGCGCTGTGACTGGACTTCCGTCATCGAAGACACCCATTGTTGCGAAGTCGGAGCCCGGCCTTGGAAGGGGTTGCATACCCTTGTTTGGTTCACTTGACTTCATTTCGAGGAAATTTCGCGGTTTCGATAATGTGTCTTTTGTCTTTGGGTCTTTCGAGGAATTTGACCTTTACTATGAGTTTGACCAGCGACTTGATAAACTCACCCATTTGATCACTTTCAGGCCAGACGCCGGCCGAATGGGCCAACCCGAGGTCCCTCGACGGCCCACGGCAACCTTCTGTGGGGGTTGCCTTACAGCTCATTCAACTTTAATTGCCTTGGTAGCATTTGATATCTTATTATTATCACACTCACTCATCTTCACCATTACAAACTTGCCAAATGGCTCGGAAAAGTACATGGCCAGCAATCCGATTGTGGCCAAAATTATACCGTATGACTACCTCTTGCCGTTGTTGATCTTTCAGGTTTGTAAAAATTTAAAAAAAATTTGAAACTGATTTGATCTTTAAAAAATCTTAGCTGTGTACGACAATACCGAATATTTTCAGGTAATATGGGTAATAACAGCCATCATGGCGCTCGTCTCAATCCAAGTCCTCATCCCGTATCTCCAAATGCCTTACCTCCTCTTCTGTGCCATCGTCATCATTGCCATTGCAAATTTAATTTGCTTCAGCGCCTTGAACATGAACCCCTCCATGTCGAAGGATATTCCCAAATGGGCCTTCATATTGACGCTCACGTTGAGTAGTGTCTACCTAGTCCTACAGTTAATATTTTTCTGCTGCAAATGTATTTGTTTAAAGATGTCACTGCGAAAGCGCAATGTAAGTTCATCTAAACTTCCATCGAACTGCCGAACTTTTTACAACTCTCTATTTTTAGACGGTTACTTCCCTAGAACGACACAGCAAAATGATGATATCGTCGATAGACGCAACTTTCGACACCTATTCGACCCGATCGACGGTCATTGTCGGCGATGACTATCCACCGCCACCAAGTCCATAAAAAACTGCGATTTCAAAAGATTTGCATCAGTGGTACTCTAAATTACGGGTGTAACCTACTGTATTTGTAATGTATGTAAAGCGTTGCTACGTGTAATACAAACATGACGTTTGATTGCTGCTTGTATTATGTCACAAAGAGACAAATATTTGACAGTAAACTTTATAGGTATACGAAATAAACTTTTGAAATACTTGTTTAGGCCGATTTAAGTTAGTAGTTACACATGGTAGAGATACGGTTTGCGAAGATATAGATTGTATAAGAGAGATTAGCACTGGTAATTAGAGCCGGGTTCGGTTTTTGAAAATGAGAGCTGCGGTAATATAATATAGAAGTTACGTTTCGACTACTAGACAGAAAGTGGAAGTAGCTGAGTAATTAAACCTGGAATCCGGCCCCACAGAAAACTCGCATAAAGCAAAAACAGAAAGATCAAATGGTAAAGCATGAATTGCATTGCATTGCAATGGTTAATTATAAAACACAAAACAACTAACTTTCATCATCATAATTTGAAATGTTCAACGTAAACTCACCGACAGCCTCCAAACTGTCGTACTGTTTGTTGCGCAACTGACAGAAATAAGTCCCACTTTGGTCCGGACGATAATCAGAAGTTTTCAACATTGCCGTATATATCCGGCAGTTCTTCTTATCCGGAGTGTTGAAGCATTCTCTCAATTCAGAATTCCGAATCACTTTCTTATCAGGCGCTATCCAGACGGCATTATATTCCATTTGAGTAGACCCAAGACACTGATACTTCATCTCCATGATCGTCGTGTGGCCTCGGTCTTTATAAGTAGTTGCGGTGAACATGTTCACACCGAGAATCTCGATCCGTTTAATTTTATCCACGCCCACGAGAATAAATAACCGCGTCAATAATCCAGCTTCGCTTGCCACGAGCACATTGTATTGGCCAACATCATTATAATCAGGGTTAGTTATTTCGAGATCCAGCTGGTATTTGTCGCCTTGGGGCCGGACTTCTTCACGAAATCGATACTTTTCCTTTTTCTCGCATTTGAAGTCCCATTGAGTTTGGAAGTCAATCGCCGATTTGAGAGTGTGTTGTAAAACTAACACGTTGCTTTTCTTCCAGAAATAATTAGAAGTAATAAAAGTTGGCGCTCCTTCAAATGAGTTCCGATCTTTTGCTTTGATGCGAATTGACGTCCGTACTTTGGCATTCTTCGCTTTATCTTTCACTTCGACGGTGTACAGCCCAGCCTGTTCAACCAATGCTTCTGCTATCCGCAAAGTCGACGTTTTCGGCCGATTGATTATTTTAACCTTTTCCGCCTCTTTTACAACGTTGTCGTCGTGAAACCACTTCACTTTAGCGTGGTTTCGAACCCGGAAATAGGCTTTGATAGTTAGCGTTCCATCTTCCAAATTTAGATGAACTTTTGGTCTGCGAAGAAAATACGGATGTGTGGCTTTCGACATGGTGGAGATCGAGGTCTGAAATGTGGATATATAAAGCAAAACGTGGACGGATAAAAGTAAAATAAAACAAACCAGCGCTGCGCAGACGTCGCCAACAAAGTGCGAAAGTTAGAGTGAGTGTCGTCGCGCTTTGCAAAAAGTTGTTGCGAAAATTTCAATTGATAAAAACGTCAGATGAATCAGCATTTATTTGTAATTCAAGCGCTTGGAAACGCTCGTTTCAGCTGTGAATTTCGGCAGCAGCCAGAACACAATGATTCACATAATATACCAAAACGAAACTGACTCATTTAGGACTACCGCTGGTTACGGTGTAAATAAACTGAACGCAGAATGTCGCTGCGATACTACGTGTAGCATGTTTGTTCGAAACCGTTTTTACGAGGTTTGTTGCCAGGGTTCAATAAACATGAAAAACGACAAATTTCCGAACAGCTATTTACAAACTTTTACGTAGAATTCAAGTTTCAAACTAATCTATGTTACACAATTATAGCATAGCTGCACTTCCTTATCAGTGCAAAGTACAAATTGTGATCGGTGATAACGAAAGCAAAAGATCAAGATTGTAGCAAACTACAAATGTCGCGTTTGGTCTCCCCAATTATTACACATCGTTCAGCGCACTTTGCCAAACGGCTTTTCTCGCGCATTTTTTGGCAGCTGGACATTTTCAAACCGCTTTCACGTTTTCATATATATTATCTCCACTATGGCCGCTACACCTACTGCCAAACCCGAACCAAAAGTCGAGGATCCAGAGGCCGAAGCGTCGGAAGCCCCACTGACGTTTTCAGTTGGTGATCCTGGGTTTAGTCATCCAGATTCGAATCTACATATCAGGGATATCCGCGTCTACGGAAAGTACTTTTTCAAGCACAGTGATTCTACGTTCAGAGGCATACCTTTTTTGAAGAAGTTGTTGGTAGGTTTTGATTTCGTTTGGAAGCCAAGTTTGAAAATAATATATATAAATTTGCAGCCTGCCGACCAAGAGTTCCCCGCCAAGTACCTACTGACCGACAAAGCCTTCAAGCCCCACAAATGGCACCGTTATACCTTCAAACGAGATGCTGATGGCTTGGAGATTGAAAAATGGCGTCAAATTGACGGTGAAGACGACGAAGAAGTCCATCGATATGGCGAACGGAAGATCGACGTCTCGGTTCAGATGATTCAGACGCTGACACGGTCCGAGCATGACGCTATGAATCGGGGAAGCTATCTTTGGAGCTGGGAAGAGACGCTGTATTTGATTGAGATGTGTAAGCGGTACAATCTTCGGTGAGTTTGGCACGTTTGAGATAGGATTGCGGTTTTGAATGGCACTTTTCAGTTATGCCCTCATCTCCGACCGCTACAACTTCGAAGATCGCCAACTCCGCTGCATTACGGAAGTCAAGGCTCGCATCCATTACATCTACAACTGCCTTTGCATCCTTCGGAAGCAGCCCGAGCTCTGTGTCGATTATAATCCCACCGAAGACAAGTTCAATCGGATGCGCGTGAAACGGGCACGAGCGTGGAAGCCGGAGGATATTAATATTATTAATGAGCTAAAGCAGAAGGTCAGGGACTTCCCGATGAAGCTGTACAAGAAGAAGGCCGAAATGGATGCCGCCGCGGCAGCAGCGAAGGCCGCAGCAGCTCTGGCGGAACAAGCCGCTTCCACGGCCGCCAGCGTTGGAGCCGGGCTGGTTTCATCGGCACGATCTTCCTCCTCTCATCCGCCATCCCGATTGCCATCGGTTACTCGAGCCGTCGCCCGGACCAACACGGAAGTCGTCACGGATTGGAACAAGAAGCTCGACAGTGCTTTGGACACCAGTATATTGCGGTTCTTCAACAAAGATGCCCTTGGCCCCCATATGCAATCACAGGAATTCAGGTTGTTGAGTAATGTCAACATCAAGAAGAAGGCTAACATAGACTTTGTTATTGATCAGCTGGAAACACGTAAGTCTACCTTTCTTACTATCAGTTTCAAAGTCAATTTGATTCCAGAAACCGGCATGACCATGACAACCTTCACCAAGGAAGTCAGCGATCTCTACACGAAGCTCTCTCTCAACATCAACAAGGTCACCGAGTTGAAAAACGTCTTCACCGCCGCTCAAGCCGAATTGACCGCATTAGCCAAGGAGTTGAGGGATAAGACCGGTGAAGAAGTATGTTTTGAATCTGTTTTTAGGCATCATTTTTATCTTGTTTGTTTCAGTTTGACATCTCCGACGTCCATCCACCTCGACGAAAGTTCGACAATGGAGATCCGTCCTTGCTTGCTCACATTGAATCGCCGAAGAATCCGAATGCCATCGTTACGGTAGGTTTTTTACAAGTTTACTTTTATTTTGAAGCCAATTTGTGTTTTCTTTTTCAGCGTAAGCGTTAATCCTACTCATATCGGTCTCCATTGACGGTATCCGGACATTGTTGATCTCTTTTTTGCGAATATTGCACATTTTGCTAACTTGAATACTGGGTGAATAAAGAATTGTCAATTTGTTAAAAATTTTGCCTCTGATGTTTTTATAATTTGCATGGTATTCACAGTTTGGTTAGTGAAAAATGTTGACAGGATCTTCTTAACGACAATTGTTATCGGAAAAAGAAAGTTGAACGGCTGAAAGGCGATGAAAAGGCAAGCTTTATCGAACTCACTTTTTAGACCTTTGCCGGGGGCATTGCTTTTGCATGGCTCTGACTTTTGCTGACTTCGGAAACACGGAAGCACTTTCATGTAGAAATGAATGCGTGTGCGTTCGGACGCATTTGCAAAATGAACACAATGCGGCTCGAGTGGTCTCATCACGCAAGAAGCATGGACCTTCCTGCGTTTACGTTTTCTCTTCCCGCATTTCTTGAGTTTTATGAACCGCGGTTTCTGCAGCTTTTCTGCAACCGTTTTCATTGTACAGTTGTCTCGAATTCTTCTGCATAATATAACATTTTTTAGACTATTCACCATGGATCGGATCAAACGCCGGAAAGTATGTTTTTTCCACCGATCAAATGCGTCACATTTCAGTTTCCATTCACGTTTCCACTTTTCCAGGAAGAAGAAATCGAACGCCAGCGTCTTGCCGAGGTCTATGACGAGTTTCGGGACACGTTTGAAGCGAACAAGCCCATCGCTAGCACGGTTAGCTTCATCAGGGGCGAGGTTGTTGGCAAGGGTGAGTCACAATTTACCATTTTTATATATCCAAACTTACATTTTGCCATTTTCAACTGTTAAGCATCAGCCCCAATCCCCCCAGCAGCCGCAATCTTCCAAGATGCCCTCGCCAAAGCCAATGCAAAGGCGGCCCTGCTCGTGAAACCGCAGCAGAACAAGCTTCAAAACCCAACCATCAAAGTGATCGCCACCAACACGATCATCGAAACTCGGCCGCCATTGCCATCGTCTTCATCCTCGTCATCGGCCCCGACAAACCGACCTCCACGTCCGGGGAAGCCCCAGACAAAGTCAAAGATGTCCAATTTAGAGGCCTTCAAAGAGGAGCTCAAATCGTGAGTGTTTTTTCTTCCGATGTGTCGGCTTCACAGATTTTGTCCCACGAATCGAGTGAATTCTATCCAATACCCGTCTCAGAATGCAAGAAAAACGTCAAGAACGCAAAGACGAGCGTGAACGTGAACTCCAGCGAGCCGGTGTGAGTGGCGAGGAGCTCAACAAGCTTCGATCAACCATTGTGAATCCGTATTTGGATGAAAACTACAGCGAATTCAGCGAGAATATTGATACGACGAATCTCTATGTTTCGTTTCTGCCTCTTACAGTAACTTTTTATATATATTTTATTTGTTTTTTTGACTATTTTGATCGATTTTAGACAACAAACGAAGACATTTACGACACATTCGGAACCTTCGGCCCTCTGGCATCGGTGAGAATCATGTATCCGAAGCCTGGGGACCATCGGAATCACACTTTTGCCTTCATCGCTTACATGTGCCGAATAGACGCCGAAAGGGCCCAGATAGCGATGAATGGCGCGGAGCTGAATGGGTCTGATATCAGGGTCAATTGGGGCAAGGTTGTCGATATTCCTGAAACTGTGAGTCAACTTTTTAGTCAACAATGTTTCCTATTTCGTGTGTTTAGCCAATTTACGTCCCACCAGCCCTCCGCGAACTCATGGTCCCAGATCCGCCGACAGCGCTGCCCTTCAACGCCCGTCCGCGAACTGGCGACCTTCGCGCTTTCCTTCAGAAGTTTGGCAATCTGCCGGATTTCACGAAGCCGTTTCCATCGAGTGATCCGCAAATGATCGCCGAGTATGACAAGGTTTGCATTTCTTACTTTTTGACAAATTTTGAAACTACCGTATCCACGGTACCGTAAGTACGGGGCATTTATCCCAGAAAAAAGTTCAAAAGTTACGCTTTTTTGATTAGTTTATTGACATTAGTTAGCGATTAACTTTCTTAACAAAATTATTGATTTTACCTATCCTATAGATGCTCCGAAATGCTATTGTCCGAGTCGTGATTCCGACCGAGAGGTAAGGTTTATCGCACAATTCAAAGGCAGTCAGTGTGCTCATGATGGTGTGGGGCTGGGGATTAACAAATGCAATCATTTCGGGATCTATCGACCTTTGAATCCGCTTTAAAAGTCGATCTTTCTTGGAATTTTGGTGAAACAGGGGACCCCTTTTTGCAGGCCACTGCTCAAACTCATCCATCGCACGATCGAATACTTGGTGAGGGAGGGGCCACAGTTTGAAGCGGCTATTATGGCGAGGGAGATTAAGAATCCGATGTTTCGGTGAGTTAGATTACATTGTGGCTGTTTTGAAGGCTGGAATTTTGCCTTTTACAGGTTTCTCTTCGACAATTGCCAGCCCACCCACATCTACTACCGCTGGCGCCTCTTCTCCATCCTCCAAGGCGATGATCTCTACAAATGGCGTACCGAGCGATTCCGAATGTTCGATGAAGGGTCATGGTGGGAGCCACCACCGCACAAGCTGTATGGAGCGATGCCGCCGGAGCTGTATCACACTGCGATTGAGCCGACGAAGGTCGGACGGCATCAGTTCAGAAAACGACACATAGAAGAGGTAGAAAGAGAACGTGAACGTGAAAATGAGCGTGCCAAGCGTCGACGAGGGGCCCTCAGCGATGAAGATCGGGAGTTTTTCGAGGAGCTGCTCCGGAATCTGACCCCGAAACGACGCCACGTTGGCTTGGCCATGTGTTGGTGCCTTCGACGGGCGAGATCGGCGAAAGAGATTGTTGAATGTATAGTTGAGAGTTTGATGGTCCCGGAGACGCCGCTTTACAAAAAGGTAAGCCATATCACCATAGTTACAGTATCCAAACTTACCGTATTCCAGCTCGGTCGCTTCTATCTCCTCTCCGACATCCTGGCCAATTGCGGCGAAGTTGCTGGGCCTGATATCGCGCATTTCCGTCAATATGTCGAACCGAAGCTTGAAGGTGTCTTCGCAGAATTCAGCAATGTATTCAAGCGGATACCGACCAGAATCAATCAGACCCAATTCCGATCTCGCGTGACTTCCTGCATCCAGCTTTGGAGTGACAACACAATCTATCCGAAGACGAGTTTGATGCATTACCAAAATGTATTCCACGGATTGAGTGCCGAATTTGGAAACGGCAAACGGTCCGATCAACAACGGTCTCGGGAAAGGTCCGAAAGCGAGGATGAAAGTGGCAGTGCGTCTCGAAGCGGTCCCGATAGCCCGCTCAATGGCGGCTCTGATGGCCTACGGGGTCGCTTAGATTCAAGGGCAGGTCAGCCGGAGGTCAATCCTGCCTTTAAGGATCAAAATACTTGGGTTTCCGTAAGTTTGATGTTTATGTTTTGAACATTTTGCAAGTTAGGGTGATTTAGGTCGATCCCCGCCAAGAATCCCAACCGACCATGCCCCGAAACCGCTGGGAAGCCGAAGATCACGACTACAATCGCCCCCGACAGCCTGAGCCTTCTAATCGGTACCAACAACAATCACGGCCTTCTGGATTTGCAGCCCGTCAGGCGCCACCACCAGCCAAGAAGCCTGCTTTTGGTGGCATAAACTTCCGTGTCGATGGCCAACTGAATGTTGCGAAGGCTTCTGGAAAGAGCTCCGATGAGAAGCGGAAGATATTGCGAGAACTTGAGGTTTGTCAATTCCATCATTTTATCATTATCAGCCTATTTTGACGTTCCAGGCAAAAGTCCTCATCTACCAAGACCAACTCGAAGACGCTGGCGACCCGTTCTACGAGGAAAAGGTCGAGCAATACCGTGAAGAACTCCTCCAAAAGGCGGATCTCGCCAGCTTTGCGGAATCGGCCGAAGCCAAAGCACCCTTCCCAACCGCTGATAAGCCGTCATCGTCTTCCTATTCCCGTCAATCCTCCGATGACCGCCCCCGCAATGATCGCGATCGTGATAGCCGTCGACGTGAACGCTCGCGAAGTCGAAGCCGAGAACGCCACGACCGGGACCGCTATTCATCCTCATACCGATCCAGTGGAAGCAGTAATTCCTATCGCCGATATTAACATGGTATTACTTTAAATTTTTTTTATTATTTAAATTCCTAACAAACTTTTGTATCCGTTTTTTGTATGGTGTTTGTTTGTATTGTTTACAACGTCTGAAGTCGCTTTTAATATTATTTTGCGGACTTGAATAAATTTATCTATCATTTCCTTTTGCGGATGTACACGGCATGAATGCCAAGTAGTCTTTAGACAGCTTTTTTTTCTTAATATAAAACTAAATTGCCTTAGGAAAAGCCCTGATGAGTGGCGCCAAGCATGAATTGTGATGCGAATTGACATGCTGCCAACAAAACAAACACATGTAACGCTCCCTTATGTATACAAAGCCACCGTAAAAGGTACTTCGTTTCAGGTTTTAGCTTTGGCCTTTGTCGGCGCCGATGCCGCACCGTAGTAGGTGCGACACATTGCGCCACGTCAGGAAGTGCCGTTGTTTCGACTCTCCTTTGACTGGTCGTGTCCTCTTTCCCAACATTAGTGGTCATGGAATGACATATGGCCGGCCCGGTAGTTTCGGCAACGGTGATGCAATACAGATGTTTTTTAATGGCTCATTGAGGCCAGGGCGGATTGAGTAAACTTTCCCAGACGATATCGCAGGGATGAAATACGGCCCCGCAACCTTGGCAGGGTTGTTGATGGACATGGATAAGGATCTGGGCTGGCGATGCGCCTATGTTGAGGACTTGTTCTTTGTGATCGTAAATCGTAAAACGGCCGAAATGCGGCGGCAGGTACAAGATTGGAGGCTGTTGTGGTGGGAATGGGCTTTAATTAGTGTAATTTGACGTTTAAAATAAACATTTTGTGTAAAAAATTTGACCGTTTCTTTGAAAACTTTAACTTTAAAACAAAAATAAAGATTCCGACCATAACTGCTCAATGTTAGAGTACTGTAATTGACTTTTTAATTTGTAAAAAGTCACTCTTACATTCGTCAAAAACGTTAATTCTAAAGCTAAATTTGAACTTCGTTTACAATTGAACGTCGATTAGTTTTACTGGAAATCAAAAATCTTACACCATCGGCAACTTCTTCCGTTCTTCCGTGTATCAACCCAAAGTGCACCAATTCGTCGCCCTTCCACGATCTATAGATCTTTTTTTCACACCCTCCCTTCCTGCCGTTCCTTGAGTACTTTGTCTCACTTCCGTCAATGCTGTTTCCGACCCTCTTCCTGGCAGCCCTAGGGCCATTCCTGCCAGCCACAACCGTTCATCACCAACATTCGAGCTCACGGGGCCCTTTGATGGGACGACGCCATCATCAGTTGGTCGCGGGCTGCGTTCCATTTTTTAAATACACATCCAATGTTTTTGTCTTATCCATTTATTTGAGCTTTCAATGCCTTTCAATTTCTTTGTTATTCCATTCTGTCATCGGTGTCCTATAAACCTAACAAAGTACTTCTCCGTCAAAGAGTATCCATTTTGAAAAAGTCCGCGAATTCCACAAAGTTTGATTGTTTGGCTGTTTTGTTTGGCAACAGCCTTTAGGTTAACATTCACATTGTGACATTTTGTGTTTACATATTTTGTACATCGCAAAATGCCTAACGGGCTAACTGGCAGTGGCCGATTAGAAAAGCGCAATGTGTAGAATGTAAAAAAATTAAATCTAAATTCGATTATTAGCCGGTTGTAACAAATGCAGTCAGGCTGTGCCCCCGAAAGAAAGGAGGAGGCATCCGATGGCACATGCCAGTAATGTGCTGTTTTGCGGCGCCTGGAACAATAAGCTTATCCTATTTTGGCGGGTTGGGGATTGTGGGGGTGGCAATTAGGGGTTTTTGGCAGTTTTGGAAACAATTTTGAAAACAAATTTTGCAAAAATAAACATTTTCATTTTATCAAAAATTATTTTTTTGCGTTTTTTGTGCAATGTTTCCAGTTCTTTTGCAGGCTCACCAGAAGCCACCCCTTTACGAGCCCACTTACCCCCTCTAAAACTGTTCATAATCCCTCTTTTGTCGCGTCTGTCCTCGGAATCCGAGTCCTTATGCGCGAGCGACTAAATACAGTATTGCCCCTGTCGGCACGGATCGCCAAATGCTCGGATGATTCACTAAGTGCCACTGTCTGTCCCCAACAGACTGCTAATACCCCTATAATGCCGGTTATGTTGCCCCCTTCAAAATGTCAGTGATCCATCGGCGGGCCATTCGGTCAAGATCAAAGAAAACACGCGTCGAAACACTTGAGCGCGAAAAACAGACGCGCTTTACCGGATGGATGGATAGGTTTCGCGGTGGCGGTAGCGGTGGTATCACTTGGACCAGTAGCCGACAAGCTTTAATAATTTATGTGTTTTCGGGAAGCGCTAAAGCCGTTTTTCGGTTCGGTAATGAGTCATAATGCGGTTTAGTTTGCACTTTGGGTAGACGTAAACATGCAATTAGCTGTGGAAGGCTGGAAATAGACAAAAACAGGCTTAAAGTTAGAGGATGGTTTTGGAAGATGTTGTTTTGAAGAACTGTTGATGAGATTAGGTTCATCTTGGGGGAGTGGATGACCTTCTGGAAGGCGTCTTTGTCACCTTTTTTCTTCATAAACCCGCAAATCGGAACTGTCAATGCCACTTCGGACCACACTTTCACTTCCGCTGGCCGTGGCGGTGGCAACCACTTCCAAATCGGAACTTCCGATCATCATGCATCCGGTGTGTGAAGGGGGCGATATTTAATCCACCGATTTGCGCGCATTCGATCGTATCGCCCTCTGAAAAGTGTGTTTCATGGCACCTTTCACCATTTTGCGATCATCGAAGTCGATCCGATCACCCTAAAAAGTGACAACTCTCATGATGACTGTATCCCCCACCATTATGTTCCCATATCCGCTTCAATTTCGACCCCTACCCCCAATTAGAGACAATTTTGTCCTCAAACTTCTGCCATTTTCGATCCCAACCCCTATTGTGCAATAATACCATCCCCAATTGAATCCAATGTAATGACCCTCAAAAAACATCTCACTTCCCCTCACTCATTTCTTCTCTGAAGGCTATAATTATCCGTAATCCAATCCAATATTTACCGAAGGCAAAAGCCACTCCACAGGTGAGACGTTGTCGTCGAAACCCGGGTATTACCTCACTTTTGTTGAGATTGTTGAGGTTGGATGCATCTATGGAGATGTTCACCTCTTCGTACCGTACGCAAATAGACACCCCACTGCGGACAAAGGTCAATTCGGTACCTCCTGTGGCGTGCGCGAGCTCAGGAACGGCAAAAGTTGATTGTTTGGGATGCTTAATGTTGGCGCTAGCTTGAATGGTGGGAGTGATGGGGTTACAGGTGGGATTTAATTGGATTTAAATGGAGGCTTTGTGACTTTTGGGGTGATTGATGTGGAGTCGTAGCGCCAAAAACGCAAAAAAGTTCGGTGCGCAGGTTAAATTTTTAAAAAGTAAAATACACGCAAAAAAGGTCCGGTGCGCGGATTATTTTTCTAAAATTGCGTGATTATAATCTGGCCAAATTTCGGTCATGCCTATTCACTCTCGACTTCCATCAATCCCATTTTATGACGCTTCTTTATCTCACTTTCCAAACCCCCATCTGCACTCGCCCCAAAACGGCATTTCTTAATTTGCGCAACTGCCGTTAACTCGTCACTTCCGCGCATCCCACCCCCACAACTGTTGCACATTACATTATACCACACTTTTTGTTCCTTCATTATTTCATAGCCGATGCCATAAGTTATGACGGGATGGGCATACTTTCCGTGGCGTTACCCCCATTGCTTCATCGAGGCCAACGCCAACTGTCAGCGCGAGAAAAGTAGCGAAGCGTGCCGTTCTCGGATGAAGGGAAGATGGAAAAAACTTTTTGTCGTGTTCGTCGTCGAAGATGACTTTGCACTTCTTTTCTTCAATAGACAGCTTCCGTGGCTCAACGCTGAATGAGCCTATTATTTGGTTATTCTTTCTTGCGCGCCACTGATTCACGAGATGGTCGAAAAGCGAAGGCTTTGTCATCACATCGTCTCGGACGGGAGACGACGGCGACGGCTTCGATGACTGGATTATGGAAGTGCCGGGAGTGGCTTTCTAGGCTGGGAGTAGATTAATCGGATGCTTTCTTTGTTTGGATGGTTGAGCAAGTTTAAACATTTGGAAGTTTGCCATTGGAACAAATTTATGTTAATTTTAGCCTTGAAAAGTTGCGTAAAACAGCTGTAAATTTTAAATTATGTTGACCATTTTGGAAATTCTTACGTTTTTACTCAACCAAATGCCGAAAACAGCCCCCATCTTCTGAAACAGAGCCACTTTACCCTTTTACAACCACTTTCCACCCATTTTGGCATTGATACGCGCAATTGCCGCTGTCATCTTCATGTTTCTGGCCCGACTGACCCGTGCAGTCCATCCTTTTTTACAAGCTTGTCAACCTCCACCCCCTTCCCAACCAGCTGGGCCATACTCAAAACATAAATAAATCTCTCTATAAAGATACATAGTAGCCCCTGTCGTCAGTGGAATTGTTTTTCCTTCAAAAAGTACCGCCGCTTCCCGTTCTCGAAAATCCGAGTCAATTAAGCCCACCCGGTCCTGAGCCGGCAGTTGGCTCGTACAAGTATCGTAGACGTCTGCGCGTTCATCGGGAATAGGTCACTTACCGAAGCCCGATCCTCCTGTCCTCAACCCGTGCCGAAGTAACTGTCATTTTTCCTGTGTTAGTGGTAGGCTGTCAGTGACAGTCGGTTGACAAGTAGATAGCTTTGATGTATTTTGAGGATTGAAACATATTTGAGGGGCGGACAATTTGGAAACAAGTGTTCCTGACAGTCGGGCGCCATCGGTCGGCATGCTATGCTGGGGGTTAATCGGTCGACGATGGGGATAAGTTTTTGTGCGAGAGACAAGCAAGGTCATCAACATGTGTTTCAATTACGATTTGGGTGGTGAGAATTGACAGGTTTTAGTAACTTCAATTGATGTGGGTCCACTTCATGAACAGCATTGTATTTTTACTTTAAGTACTGTAGTTTGAACAAATAAAAAAAATATTTTAAAACAATTTTCTTTTTTTTTGAATCTACTCTTTTTGTAAAAAGTTTATCTCGCAAACCCGGATGCCGTCAATGAAAACCGAAACTTTATATCTGTCAACCCAAGATACCCCCATTTCCACCCAATCAAACTTCGCATGTTTGCATGACCATTCGAAACAATCCTGAAACAATCGCACTTTCCTCGGCGTCCCGCCAACCCAAACAAAAGTGATTTCCCCCGCTCCTGCCAGCCGGCATAAAAGTCGTCCGTGCAAACGACCTGCCAATCGACCATCCCATATTTGATCACACGGCCCTCAAAATTGCGTGCGAAATGGCACAATTATTGCTTCCGGTCGTCGAGTACCATGTTTGTCATTTACCTTTACCCGTGTTATTGCCAGATTAACTTCCCTTTCCCCTCCCAGTGTCATTTTGGCGGTAATCCTTGCCTCTTCGTTCTCAAATCCGCTTCAAATAGCCTGCGCAATCCGTTGAATAGACGCATAGCCTACCCAGATTCAAAAAAAAAGTAAAACAACCATTTTTATTCACTTGCTTTGATCACCACCGCCCTCCTAATGGACTTGTCCTTTTCCCATTGAATGCCATCAAAAAAGGTGCCGATGACCGATGGATCGTGCTTGATTCAAAAGTACGGCGAAACGGGTGCAACTTGACCGCGGCCCAAGAACAACTGCCGCGATTGCGCAGCTATCCTGATGATCCGTTGCTTTTTTGAGAGGGTGGCTTTTGTCTTTGGGAGTGTGGATTAAGCGAGAGTGGCAAAGAAAGGGTGGCTTGTTAGTTTGCGACAGTCAATGGGACGGCGTTGTTGCTCGCGCGGATGCGTAATGTTCGACACCCCATTGTTTGGTAATGG
>KB455485.1:188504-204066 GCA_000341325.1 Panagrellus redivivus | reverse complement strand
GTGGGTGTTTGAACAAATGGGCCAGGGGTCAGGTCGATCGTGCCATAATCGTAACTTATCTTGACAATCCTAACTTTTTGTCATATAAAAAAAAGTTCCGTAGAATTTTCAAAACTGTTTTGACTCTTTACACTACCGTAGTTCAACTAAATGAGTCATTGTCACCCCCAAAGATGATCCTGAACACCTTGACAAATTGCTCAAAACCCTCCATAATCGATCCTCCTATCCAACATAGATCACTACCAATCTCCAATTACCGCTTAACACCCACCCATCACCCTATTCTTCGACATAGCCACCAAACTTCCCCCGAGCACTACCTATCATTTTCCATCTATCCTTCCAAACCCGCGCACGCGTCGATCGGCACAACTTCCAAGCCTCCATCCTCTGTCCAACACAAAGCCCTCCTTATTCAATTATTCATGCGTCCGGACGGCTAATTACCCCCGTTTAATGTCCCTACCCCTACAGAGCATCAAATGTCATCCGACCGCTCCCGCCAATACCTGCAGGACCTTCCAAAAAACTTTCACACCTTCTCCAGGCTAGGCCTTCTATCGTTTTGATACCGTTAACGCGCATGGATCATTGGAGTGAAGAGCCCGATGACACGCGTCAAGAGCCTTCAAAGGGGTCCTCCGCCAATATTCGACGTAATCCATACCGACTTCCTGGCTTTTCTTGCTTAATGTTCATACCAGAGGCTAACCTGAGTCTGTAGGTCGTTCATTAACGGTGTCGATTCGGCGATAGTGGAGTATCGGTGGCTGTTTGGGATCCGTATTTTACGACGATTTTATGTTAGTGGTCGTAAAATTCGTCGAGAACATTTTGATTGCGTCGATTTAGAGGTTTGAAATTGTCAGGGAGGTCTTGGGTAAGGATTACAGCTGCTGGGAGATGGGGGATTTGATTTTTATGGAGTTCGATGCATGGCAGGCAGATTTCCTTTCTCATTTTTTTCGTTTTGATTTGAGTTTAATTTCAAAAATATTGCAATTTTAACAGGTTTTACTTTTTTTCAATATTTGGGGATTCATTGATTTTGCATTTGTGAAGGTTGGACTTGATTAATTCATTTTTTAGTACAAAATTTGTTGTTCTGGTTCTTTATTTTTCGTTAAATTGCCATTTTGGGCTGTTTTGGCGCTTTCCATGTTTTCAATGCCATCACAAAATAGAAAAAGGTTCAATTTGTCGGTTGCTTCCGCGATTCCTTTCATTAGGTTGCCATTTCCCATCCCTTTTCAATGTTTTGAATTCGGCGATCGCGAAAGTCAACAGAATTGTGTCCATTTTCCTTGAATAGGCCCAATTCTAAAGATCTATTTGTACGGTGAGTGACTCCTGCGCAGGAATTGAGTGTATTTCCGGAATGCTTTGCTCTGGCCATCGCCATCGTCAATGCGATCGCGCCATGTTTTGCTAATGTAATGTGTACGCATCTTTTGTTTTTCTTTTTTCGTTCCATTCTACGATGCTTCTTTTGATTCTGTAGGTGTTGAGCACCGTTGTTGACCTTTCAAGCGACGGGAGCCCACGCCTTTGGACTTGTTTTGCTGCCAATATGTTCCGATGTCTTCACATTCTCAAAACTGACGCTCCTGACTACCAACCTGGAAGGCCGATGGCACCCATCTACCCAGGTGTCCTCGCCCCTCGAGGCATCATTACCCTCGTAATGATGTGTTCAAACATGGGTTTCACACATTGCTTCCCATCCCGGAAGGCGCCCCATTAAACATGGCACCCATTGACACTGTTCTTCGCCACTTTCACGCATTGGTGTTTCGATGCGCGCAGAGCAGGTATGCGCGACGATCAACCCCCTCCGGTAACAGCTCATCTATTCATAGCATCTGGATTTCCTTCCAAGGCATAAAACTGCATTCACGCTAGCCTAAAAAGTGGGAAGGCTAGATCTACATGTTCGATTTCTGTCACAGGCAAAAACTCGCGTTAGACACTCCCCATCTCGGGTTCGTGGCATGGACCGTCTTCCGGAATAAGCACCTGTTAGCTCAATCCTCAGTCATTATGGATAGCATGTGGGATGGAAGGCAGGTTACTTCCAGATCACTGAGTTTCGCTTCAAACCATTCGAACCGGTTTCGTGTGCCGTGTCTACCGGTTTAAATATGCAAATGTGCGGCATTTTGAAGGTTTCAGTATTTGATGTTGCCCTTTTCGTAAATTAAGTTTTGAGAATGTGAATTTTGAAGTGGATTTTAACTGCGCGAGTTGTTGCTTCACTTTGTTTGAAAATTTGAAGAGGTTGCTACGCCGTTTAAATGTGCGACAGTTTCTGTGACCACTTTCTAACTTTGTTTACCAATATTCCTTTGTATGATTAATTTTATAAAATTTCCTCTTTAATAATTTTTGATAATTCTCTTTATAATCATTTAAAAAAAGATAGCAGATGAAACGCCATATTCGTAAACTCGAAATCAAAATTCCGTGTATCCCCCAAATGTCGCCTCCTGTCCCAACCCATCCTATTGCGCGAACAATTCAAAGTCAAGTGCATTTTGCCATTCCATGTTCTAACCAAACACATTTTCAGCCCACTAACTACTTCCTTGCCCTCTACAACTCCGTCTGGGCTAACTAACACCATCGATCAGAGGCATTCCGCCAAAATGAGACTGCCGATTTTCACTATTTTGTTCGCAGTTTTCTGCAATGTCGCCGATTCCTTCGAAGTTTTACCGTATGTCCACATTGATTTTGCCTTTTACTTCCGACTGGCTCAATGTCAAGCAAAATGTACCGAAAAGTACGGTTCTGTGGCGAATCGGGAACTTTTGGACGGAACCGAGCGACGGTTTTTCAATATCAGCAGTGATGAGTATCAATGGGTATGTTTTAATGGCACTTTTTGGTGGAATTCTATTAATTGTGATGTGTTTCAGTGCGATCGCGGCTGCTCTCATGGTCGAATCTTCACGAAGAAGCAATCCCGCGGTGCCTCGACGACCAGCACAGCCTTCAAGGATGGGCAGACCTTCTGGCTGAACAGTGCCACCGATAATGGCACCCAAGGAGCGTCCCCGATTGAAGCTATTGACGTAATCTGCGTGAATCCGAGCATGACTGACGTCGATTCTGGGTTCGTTGATTCACTTTCGGCCAAATTGGTGGCACGAACTAAGCCTGATTTCGTGGCACCTATCAAGTACATTGTCCAATGGAAGCAGATGACACTGATCCGTGGCGGCGTCACCGATGAAACCAAATGGATCACCGCAGCTATCGAAGATTCGCCCCTACTCGTCGCTGAGCAACTCCAACCCGGCATCTTCTACCAATTCCTCATCACTGCCGTAGGTCCGGTCGGCCGTCTCGGTGCCGCAGTCGCGTCTGATTGGCTCCAAGCGCCATCCCTCGCAACATCCGCCCAACCGAATACTGGTCTCTCCGCGAAATCCCAATTCAACAGTGATGATGGCATCGGAGCAATGCTCAGCTGGCCGAAGATCCGAAGCACGCCACTCAGCACGCCGGTGCCATCGGTTTTGAGCGCTTACAAGATTCTGCCGAGTTTGACGTCGTGCCATTTTCAAGTTTTGCTGTTCAATTCAACTTCGACATGGACCGATGTCTTTGAGAAGGATGATGGCAATGGGTATTTGTTGCGGAATCTGGCCTTTTCCAGCGATTATTCCATTTCGATCCGAACTTTCGTGCCAGGAGATTCTGAAGTTTTGTCGAAGATTGATAAATGGCCCCTGCAGATTGACTATCGATCAGTCAGCTGTCAGGATGTTTATGGCAAGGGTTCACTTGAATGCGGTAAGTTTTTCGACACATTTTAGTTTTAAGTAAACTTTATCGTTCTGTTTTTCAGACCCCGAACCAGTCTCTCACCTCAGCGTCCTCCTCCACCCCAAAAACGCCTCCGCCACCATAAACTGGAGGCCCGCCGTCGACCATGCTCAAATCCTGCTCTACCAACTCGTCTACACGCCCATTCCCAACAAAGATGGCACCTGTGCCCTCGATCAAACCTCCGTCTATCTGCCCGCCACCACGACGACCACTACCATCCTCCTGCCGACGACCATCTACGCCTGCAACTATGAAGTCAAAGTCGTCACCTATGATCTGATTGGCCGTGAAGCCCTGGCTGCTGCCGTCTTCCGCTACGAGCCGCCGACACCCATCCCGTTCAACGGCACATATGCTCAGCTTTGGGTTGTTGCGATTCCCGCGGCGGCACTACTGTTATTGTGTGCCCTGGTGAATTGTGCCAAATGCTGCCATCGGCGATCGAAGAAGATCAGTGGCGTCGATCAGAAGATTCTCGCGGAAAGTGTTTGAAACTTCAGAAGTTGATTTGTAGGCATAGGTAGCAGGGGAATCACCGGTTAGGTCAATCAAGATCAAATGAATTCAATTATATCTCGTCAAGTGAAATGCGGGTGTTTTTTTAGTTTTATGTATATTTTATTGAATGAGAATGTTACAGTATGATGCAAAGATAATAAACAATTGTTTTTATTTTGGTATAGTGGCATAAAGTGAACCAAAACACAGAAAACTTTGACAAAACAACCAATTTCACTGCGAAAAGATGCCGTAATCTAGTCATTATCGCCAAACTCAAATTCATTTGTGTTAGTGAATGTGAAATACGTGATTTCTTGCCCATGCAGTGAAGCAACAATACAGTGATCGCCCCCATTTTCAGGAACACTGATATAAGGATACTCATAATCAAATTTAACCTCATCAGTGCCCTCAAATTTTAAACTCCAACTCATAGAGTGTTTTAGCACCAAAGCTCCGAAAAAGTCACAGGTTCGTCAAACTTTGAATTACGTGCATGAAAAATTTTGCATTTCTTCATGTTTCATTCATGATATTTGCAATAGCTCCCGCTGTATTTTCCGATGCGATTAGATTTGAATCCATTATGATCAAGGGCTTTTTGCGTTTCCAAGAAACCGCATGGTAATCTGCATTCTAAAACAAAAGCATAACCCTAAGAAGTAATTATATAATTTTAAATGTTACTTTATTTATGATGTTACTGTATTACATACAATTTGATGCAAAAATAAAAAACAATAGTAGATTAACACAAAACGATGTAATACAATGAATAAAAAAGTTTAACCTCACAAAGGAGTTAATTATCACAGTTTATTCATCATCGCTTAAAGACCCCTCCTCCGACGAATCCGAACTCGGTTCAGTAAACAAAAACTTCCTACCAAATGGAGGCGTAAACATGAAATGATTGCCATCTCGTCCGTACAAAGTATTAACAATAATGTATTTAATGTCCGATGTTAGAGGAATCTTGTTATGAAGATGGTCATATTTGAATTCTATATGATCATCGGTGTCCTCACATTTGTATCCCGCGTTTTCCATCGCTTGTCTAGCACTAACTAGAAACATTTGCAACTCTGAAGGTGCAGTTTCGGCAGGAAAGCTCATTTCCACGCGATACGGAAACTCCGAAAAACTCTGAAAGTTTTGTTGAATTGAACAAAACAGTGCAAGGTTTAAATCATACCAAGAAATAGTCGATAATGGACATAAAAATATTCTGAGACACTGGCAAGTTGCAAAATTCTATGGCTTTAAATTTGACACCACGGTATTTCAGCATAGCTTGTCCTATATTTTCATCATAGATCATGTTTAAAATGTCTAATCTGTAATTTTTCCGTAATTAGTTCAGTTACACGATAGTTAAAAACGCACTCTATGATGTCACAGTATGTCAGTAATGGCCAGAGTTCGGAGAAAGTCACTGGCTCAGTAAATTTTGAATCGCGTGCGTAAAAAGCTCCGCATCCTTTCAAAGCGTATTTTAATTCATCGAACGTAAAGCAAGAGTCGTTTAGAGAAACCATTCTCAAACTGTTGAAATAAATTGGCGTCTTTATCACCGTTTCAATAGCTCCGGCTAGAGTTTCCGATGCGATTAGATTTGAATCAATTATGACCAATGGCTTTTTGCCGTTAGAAGTTGGAAATTCTTGATATACATCCTTAATTGTATGCAATATATAAAATCACGTATAATATTATAAAAGTTATACCTCATCAATATAAAAGGTTCCACTATTGTAAAAGCTCGGCATGTACTTTTGAAGCAAAGCAAAAAAACGGGGTGATATGCCCGACAAATATGAATCACTAGGTCTAAAATAGTCGTCAATGCGCCAAGCCTTTGGAAACGAGGATGCACTTGTAGGATGTAACTCAATAAATCGAATAAGCCAGTCAAATGTGAAGCGTTGAATAGTACAATTTAAGTTACACGGTACGGTATTAAAGAGAGACGACATAGTTACTTAAGCTAAATAGAATTTTAGCTACGCTATAAAAATGAAAAGAAGAAACGGCGTTGACAATGCGCTGTGAATAAATCGATGATCGCCAGCATACTGAGCGAACATGTGGGCGTACGTCGTGTAGCTTAATGTGTGTAAGTGGCTGTCCAGAAATTACTTCATCGATTTAAGGGGGGGGGGGTGGATCAGTGCCGTAATGACGAAAACTGATGGAGAGGGAGGGGTCAAGATTCCCAATGACGGCATCGGAAAATCACAGAATTTCGGGGATTTTGTGAACAAAATTACGATACACAGCGCAATTTTCTGTGTTTTGTGTGTTTCGGTCAAACCCAAGCTTCAAAATTCATTAAAAATTCACAAACAACGGTGTTTTGTTAGTTCGAATTTCTCTTATGTATAAAACTGGGTGTGCGAGACTGTCGTTATCGTACATGATTGTAAGTACTTATTACTGTGTAGTGTTAACATTTTATTATAACAATCACTGACTTAACCAAAGAACAAAATTACGATTCAAACAACCACTTTGACTTCATAAAAATGGAATTTACCGTAATCTAGTCATTGTCACTTAAAGAACCTTCTTCCGACGAATCCGAACTCGGTTCTATTACCACAAACTTCCCACAAAATGGGGACGTAAACATGAGTCGTGTTTCATCTTGTCCGTACAATGTATGCACAATAATGTGTTTTATGTCCGGTAGTAAAGGAATCTTGTTGTGAAGATCGTCATATTTGAATTCTATATGGTCATCGGTGTCCTCACATTTGAAGCCCGCATGTTCCATCCTTCGTCTGGCATTGTGTAGAAACAATTGCAACTTGGAGGGTGCGATTTCAACGGGAAAAAACATAGTCACGGAACGCGGAAACTCCGAGAAGCTCTGAAATTTGCACTCAATGTAATAACATACTGCAGTTTCAAACCTCACCAATACGTAATCAATAATTGACATCAGAATGTTCTCAGTCATCGGCAAATTGTAAAATTTGATACATTTAGGTCTGATGCCACGATATTTCTGCATAGTTTGACCTATATTTTCATCATAGATCATATTTAAAATGTCTAATCTGTAATTTTTTAGTAGTAGTTTTAGTTGTGTGAGCATTAAAAACATACTCCATTACATAACAGTACGTCAGTAGTGGCCAAAGTTCGGAGAAAGTCACTGGTTCAGCAAATTTTGAATCATGTGCGTAAAAAATTTCGCATCCCGTTAAAACGCATTTTAATTCATCTAACGTAAACGACGATTCGTTCATTGAAACTATGCTCAAGTTGTTGAAATAAATTGGCGTCTTTATCACCGTTTCAATAGCTCCCGCTGTACAATTCGATGCAACCAGATTCGAGCTGGTTATGATCAAGGGTTTCTTGCTTTTAAGAGTTGGAGCATCTTGGCATTCATCCTTAAATGATTCTTAGTATTGAGCTTTAAAGTTTAAACTTATTATTTAAAAAAATCTTACTTCGTCAATGTTAATAGTAAGTCTGTTGTACACAGTTGGTAAGTACTTTTGAATCAGCGCGGTAAAAGAAGGTGATATGCAAGACAAATATGATTCACTAGGACGAAAGTAATCGCTGAGGCGCCAAGCCTTTGGAAACGAGGATCTATGTGGAGGATGTAATTCAATAAACCGAATAAGCCAGTCAAAAGTAAAACGTTTTATAGTGCCGTTGAAATTGGGCACGGTCGAGTTGGTCGAGTTTGATGACATAATTGTGGTGTCAGTTTATATGTAGTTCTGGTATGTACCGTGTCGCAGAATGCGAATGGATCAATGAAGGCGCCAGTGGATCGCAGCGCGTGCAAGGTGCGCTACCGTAGCACTTGTCGTTGGGACAAGGCCCTCGCGGCCATACAAGTGACGTGTAGCGAGCGCTGTTTTTGTTTTTGTTTTTGTTCTAGCACATTCGCATTTACCTATGTATTGTTATATTTTGTCGTTTTCTTTTTTTTCATATGATCGCATTATTATTTTAGCATCACGATCTACTCTTATTCCAGGTAGCCAAATGAATCCCGCTCAAATTGATCTGTCTAAAGCAACCTTCTCCGATGAGATCCAAGGCGAAGCCATTTCATACTTCGAGCGATTGTTTACGAACACGAATCCGCTTCCTGTAAGTGATTTCATCAAACAGATGATCACTTTCCGCGATTCGACTTCCACGAAAGATCGGGTATGTATAATTTATCCGCATGTAAATTGTACTTAACAATACATATAATATTTAGGATGTCCTGCATTGCGTCATCAAAAACCTCTGACAAATTCAATTTTTTCACTGAGTATCCTGAACATGAGCTGAAGGTAACCGCCGAAGTGTTTGGCGGATTCATCAAGGAAGGGGTCGTCGAATATTTGCATTTTGCTGCTGTACTGCGTCGCGTCACGGATGCCGTACAGGCCAAAGTTGGCACAAATTTGTTCACCTTTGGCATCATTGCGCTGCAAGCATGCAAAGAAGTCTTGCATAGATATCCGAAAGTTTGCACAACGATTAGTTCGAATCGCTCTTTTTCGAAATTCCCAGCTGAACTGAGAAGTTACGTCAATGCTGGTTGTAACGGTGAATTGGCCGACGAGCTATTACTGTGAATGATTCGATGATGAAAGGCAGCCAAGATGAATGTAGACTTGTTCGCATATAAACTATATTTACTATGTGTTTATTTATATACAATCAATAAAAGTAATATAATGTTGAGCTGAACAGCAAATTTCAAAGTATTGTTTGTCAAATTTGACATATACGCTAAAATACCGTAGTCGATGATGCACTTCTGAACATTCCAGAAACGTTAAAAATGCGAAATCAAGTACATTGTGCATTAATTAATCTCATAAAGTTAAATTTAATCCATCTTCCCCCCTTTTTAACCCCTTTAGGCATGCATCAACCCGACTTTTCTCAACTCCGCAATGAAAATCCGGAAGTTTAGCATGTTTTGCATGGACCAACCCCGCAGCATCTCATTGCATTGTTTGTAAGGCGACGCTTGGCACCAGTTCCGGAACCCATGAAATCCGCCATTGTCACTTGAGCGCCTACTTCGTCTGACTTCGCCATTTGGATGCCATCGCCATTCCACGATGCAGACGTACTCGGCCAACTCGAGTATCAAAAGTGCTCGGGCCACAGCGGCTTCGGCCAAGAAGGGGAATGTTTTCGTGTTGTTGAATACGTTGTATGCCGCGGGGATCGGGTCCGTGGATCCGATCAATCCGATGTTGACAGGTGAGATAGGGTTTTGAAGTTTTTTTGGTCAAAGAAGGGATTCAGGAAGGACAATGCACACGCTGTACGCTGTTTCGTTTCTGGTTTATTTGTCAAACAGCTTAGTCGATTGGATTCACGTTTATTACATCCTTGGAGGCCATGTTACGTCATTTCCGTTGGCTCCGTGGTTTTCTGTGGGGCTGGTTTGCTGTGCCGTTGTTGGATCGATGCTTAATGGGCTCCTAATGGTGAGTTGAGACACTGTTATTGGAATTTTGCGATTTCGCTTCAGGCCCTCTGCATGGAAAACGCCTTCGTCCAACGAATCAACGTGTCTCCCTACCGCAATGGTCTCGCAGTCGTCATTGAAGCCTTTTTTGAATGGGTCCAGAGCTTCAACAACTTTAGAGTAGCCTTCCTAGTCATGTTATTACGTGACTGTCCCTGGACCATCATTAACTATTTCATTCTTACTTCATGCCGATGGCCACAACTGAGTGTAATCAGGTTTTCTCACCTTTCCAAAACACTAAAACCCCTTTTCAGTGGCACATAACTCTAATCCTGTCCTCAATCATGACCATTATCAGCATCGGATGGCGAATCATCATGCTCTACTTCTCATATCGACGTTTCCTCTTCGGCGACAAACAAAGCCGCCGAAAGTCATCCAGACCGACCAAACAATGGCCTAGGATCATGGACCATGTCAAAATGGCCATCAACACCAGCGATGGCGGCCGATTGGATGAATACGATGAAGCTTGGCCTGTTCGCTATGCCATTTCGAAAATATACGGTCTAAACTATCAGCGAATGACGACGGAAATCTACTTGGAGTATGAAAAGAAGGCTGTTTCTGAGAGAATTAGTGAAATTTTGAGCATTCTGATATATCGATCTCTCGGAGCACTGAAATTCGTCGTTAAACGGATGACTTGCGCGTTGTTAGCATTGATAGTGTACATCGGAATGGTCGCAATCGGCTGTATTCCATGTTTGTGGTTCTACTTTTGCCGTTCAGACAGTCTAAATCATCGGCATAAGTGTTCTAAAAGTTTTGTACGGTAAGTGGTTACTGTAGTTTGTGAATTTCACGGAAAATGTTTTCAGGGTGTGTTCACTATTCTATCATTACGTTATTATCGGATTTTCTGTCGTAATTTGTACAATTTTGCTGACTGGAAATGTGATTTTATTGAGCTCAATGCATGTTCATAGTCATTGGAATACGCTGCCACCGAATTTGAATTACGTTAGTTTTACATTTGGAAGTTGCAGGTTGACATGGAAGAATTTCAGCTTTGTTTGGAATTTGACACAGCTCAACACCGAGTTCAGCCGGTTTTATCCTCCGATCCACATTTGGAGGTTTATGGAAGCTCAGAAAACACGACTATCGTTTGTAAAGCACTATGGGATAAGTCGCTGAAAAGGAGGAAAGATTCTGCTTTGATGAGCCCCTGGCAGGAAAGACTGAAGCTGAACAAAGATCAAATGCTTGTGGGTCTTGCCACGAAAGTTACGGCTTTCTGAAAGATGCCAAAATGAGTTTCAGGTAGTTTCCGTTTTCCTCTACGGCAATTTATCTAACACTCAAGAACCATATTACAACCTTTATTACGACTACGGTGTCCTCCAAATAAAAGGCAACAAACTAGCCTGCTCATCCCAACACCATGGCCCTTTCTGGTAAGTTCAATTCCATCCCAGAATCTCATAAATTCCGTTCCCACCAGCAACCGAATGCATTGTTTTTTCCAGGCGCTTCGAAGAATCGTTCCAACGGCCGTCGCTGCCGTATTTTCTCGGCTGCTTGCCATTCATCGCAATTTATAGATACAACGGCATATCATGCACATGACATGGTGAACTTGACCTGAAGGGGGTCCCTTTTTAGTGGCATCTAAACGGGGACAAGTTTCATTTTTTGTGTTTCCAACCAATCCAATTGTCCTTCTCATCGACCAAAAACCCGCCCTCCCTCAAAGTGCCCATAACTGCATGTCAATGAGGTTCGGCTTTCCATTCTTTTTCATTTGTGACATGGGCCGTGGACACCGACATGGACATGTCATCCGCGTATCCCCAAAAAGTTGCCTAATTTAAAATGTGAATGAAGGTGTATAAAGTTTTGTCTCTGCAAAAAAAGTTGTTTATTATGCATTTCAAGTGTTGTGGTTATCACATTTGCGGGTTGGCGCCGCTCTGACGCACCTTTCAAGCGTCATGATGTGGTTTTGATTCGGTTGGGAATGCATTTTTGACAATTTCGAGGAATTCGATTCACTTTTCAAAGCTATTGGAAGTCGTTTCAATGTCACTTCCAAACCGTGGAAAATAAATAAAAACACCCCTCCATTGTGCCATTGAAAATTGAGCTTTTCAATACCTTTTGTTTGCCCCTCTAACTATTCATCGCCCTCGGAGCTCAAAACAGCCAGCTTTGCTTTTAGTACTTTTCATTTTTGACCCCAAAAGCAGCTATTTTTGCCTATTTTCAACTTTTTCCGACCAACTTACGAGTCATTTGTCATCCGGCTACCGTCTCGCGTGCCATTGTGCCGTCGGTTATTACGGCCCTGGCTGTAATGTCTTGAAGGCAACATAGCCAAAGTACATGGACCGAAACACGGACATGTCTGTGACGCCCTCGCATAACTTTATGACGAAATTGGTTTATTTTCGTGAAAATTATAACTTCTAGATGCGGTTTAAATGCGCCGCGATTCAATGGTCCCGATTATCGTCCAACAAATTCTCGCATTTTTCTTACCTGTGAATCTTGGCGCTCCGGTCAATGGCACGACAACCCCCTCAACGAACGGTCAAGCGAAAAGTCGCGGAAGACTTTACAATATAAGATTGTATTCGCTGAAGCAGATTCTGGAAAACAATTTTGTCAGCCCTCAAGATTACGATCAGGATGATAAGGATCTGATTTGGTCCATTGGATCGAAGCATCATCCGGATTATGGCAAGGCTATTGGGTCGGTTGGGGGTCCTACTGATCGGTAAGCCATTTTTGACAAAATATTTACATTTATTAAAGGCTAGTGGTTGTAGCGTCGCTCAATACTCACTCGGGATCACATTCTTCATTCTCGGGTCCGTCATCGTGTTCATCGTCGTTGTTTATTTCAATCACACGCTGGCTATCAGGGCACTAAAAAGAAAACAAGTCCAGCGTGATTTGCAACGAAACTTGGAACAAAAATATTTAAAATTGTTGGCCGTGCAAGGAAAGAATCCTGATTTGGCTTTGTCGATGAGTTCACATCGAAAGAACTCTATACTTGAAGGCTTTCGGCATTTCAGGTTGTAACTTTTGTTTTTTGTTCAAAGTCATAAAATGATGTTTCTTGTATGTCAAACTATGAATGATCAAAGGAAAGTTTATTACAAACACCGAAAAACACAAAAGTTACAAAAAGTTATTAATAAGGAGCGAATCGTCGATTCCACTGACGTCCGTTGCCTGGATAGGTGTTTCGGCGATGCTTCTGGTATGCGGGATTTTGTTGGGGCGTGAAGGTCCGCTTTTGAGTGACCCTAAGTTGACGGCCGAAGAACTTGGCGCCATCCATGGCCATTGCCCTCTGAACGGACTCGGAATCGGCGAATTCGATGAAAGCTGCGCCTTTGGGTTGACCGCTCCATTTATTCTTGAGGATGGTGACTTCTTCGACTTCACCGCACTTCGAGAAGAAGTTGTTCAGGGCCGATTTGGTGGCGGAGAAGTCGACGTTGCAGACGTAGACGGATCTGGTGTCGGCTTCTTTTCTGGCGATTTCGCGGTCGAGGTGGGCTTCGTCGTCGTTGATGTGGCCGTAACGCATGACGTTGGCCTTTGCAAGTTCACGCATTTTCTGAACAATCATGCGGTTTTCCTTGTCGAGATCGGTTTCTGACTGAAAATAGGAGTTGAATTCGGTATTAGTGTGGGGAGTATGAAAGTTGGCTTGCTTACCTTTCCGACTTCTTCCGGCTTCTTCTCTTCAGTCGGTGTTGTAGCCTCCACAGCATTAACATTCGTCAACGCTTTGATGTCGCTTGCAGGAAAATCAACGAGGTCGTCGTCATAGTCAAGGTCGGCATCGGTGACGGTATCGTTGAGAATGTCGAAGGATTCCATTTTTGTGATAAAAAAAAAGCGGATATAGGCAGAGAGCGGATGAGCTGCGCGACTTGAAGGACGATTGTGGTGTTGTCTGATTGCACGATCCCCCTTTTATACCATTATGAATTTCCCCACCCACGTCCTAGCTTGAACCTTTCCCGCGCAAAAGTCGTCGATAAGCTTACTAACAAGCTCATGACCTGCGGCAACACGCACACACACCCAAACACACAGTACTGCCTCACAAAAGAGGGACAAAGTTACCAAAGCACATATGCTTTATCGAATGCATATCTATTTTTGCTATGAAAGAGATGTATGTAGTAAAGATCGTCATCGATTGAGCGTTTGTTTTGTCATTCTCACAAACAGGCAACATTTTTCACATTCTAATGCAAACACATGTTTGACTATGTTTCAAATAACTTTAATTTTTTCTGTATTAGACTTTAATTGACAGTGCTGTTATCAATGGTATTACCACGTTGTTCGATGTTGACTATTTCTAAATTCTTGAATTTTAGGTCGACGGAAAAAATATAAATAGACAACTGCGCCGATGGAAATAAGCCTATAAAACCATACATTAAAACAGGTAACTAAAACGACATTCTTAAACCTACAGTATGACGCCAGCCGCACCACCTAATATGTAAAATGTCATTTTTGCCGTCCCCATTGGATCGGTAGCCCCCAATATTATGACATCACAACCAGTAGGTATCTTGAAAATTTGCCAGGATTGGTAGCCATCCGTCGTGTCAGCGGGGCACGCTTTTTCCTTACCAACGTCTAGCGTAAATTTGACATTATTACCATCAACAACTTCTTTAAAACCATCCGCTAACTTTTGTTCATAGTTTATGTTAATGGGACAATAGCCACTGTCGCAATATGAAACAAGTTCGTCGCTTAAATGATTTCAATCTTTGATTTTGTTTTGATAAATGCAGTACAGTAGGTAGTCACTCACTTGCTTACAGTGCGTTGATAGCAAACCCAAAACATTCCACTGCATGAATCTATGTCGTCAATTTCGAATTGAACTGGTTGAGGATTATCGAGTTCTACCGTTCCAAGACCAGTGATAAGAGCTCCGCCTTTGGCGTATTTTACAATATCAGCTGCGCGGACTTGCGTTAGAATAGCAAAGAGGGGTAAGATAGGATGCATCTTTTCAACATGGATCCAATAGAAAACTTTAACGTTTTTTGTTTCGCAAAAATTAGCATGTTTTTCGATTGATTGATTTTAACTGTCTCGGTTCTTAACACAAAATCCATTAAACGAAACACTGTAGTTCAAGATAATTTTCTACGTTTTGTGTGAAAACATGTTTCGCGAACTTCATACACTTTACCTTAATTCTGTCAGTAAGCATTTTGATTTGTAGGTGTTATTGATCAGTTTGGGGCCCTCTTCTTTTGGATTCTTGAGTCTGATGTTGACGAAGTAGACAAAAGATGACAGCACCGAGTGAAATAAGCCTAAAAATGGAAAGAAATCTTGCGAAACTTATCGGCAACATTTAAAACCAACAGTATGACGGCCGATATCCCCAACAAAATATAAACAGTCAACTTGAATTTTGCCAGCGGATGAGTCGCACCGATAATCTTGATTTCGCAACCACTCGGAATCTTGACAAACTCCCAATAATGATAACCATTTTTGAAATCAGGCGGGCATACTTGTCTCGGGTCATTATTAGGGTCTGTGTCGAGCCGAACGGTGTCGCCTTCTACTTTTTCGATGAAGCCCCATGCAAACAGCGTTTCCAAAATGGATTTTCTGAAAAAATCGAGTAATTTCAAACCCCTTGTGACATTCAAAATTTCATAATCATTTTATTTGGCTAAAAACAACGTTCCAGACTAATATGAA
>KB455485.1:153809-165804 GCA_000341325.1 Panagrellus redivivus | reverse complement strand
TTGGATGTCAAAAAATCGGGGGTCGGCCCTCCTAAAAAACCTCGCGAATGGCCTCTTAATCATACATTGAAGTTATGTTGTAGTTAAGGATGACACTCAGATTGCCCATCTTTGGGTTCTTAGAAAAAAATTAAAAAATTGTAACCTATTCGCCACTAAACCGGAAAAATCATATGGGTCAACCCAATATTTACTTCCAGTTACAATAACATTTTCGATTAAAGGCGTGGTAAAACTAAAAAGCGTGAGAACACCCCATGTTTCGACGGATTTAGAGATTAAAATTGATGTGAAACGTACAAATGATACATTTCAGGTGTAGTTCATGAAGCAAATATTATTGCGCAAAGAAAAGTAATGAGTTTTTAATTTTAAAATTTTGGCTTCGGTGTTTGAAATTTCAACTATGTTCTTAGACGACACTAACAGTTTACATTAGATCAAAAACACTAAACCTCAGTAATTCGTTAGTTAAGCTTATAAAGTTCATTAAAAGATTAAAGTTAATTGAACTGTTTTTAACTAACTAAAGTTTAATTTTATGTTAGTTATGAAGCTCCAGTTTAAAACAAGATTATGCAAAAAAGAAGCTCACAAAAGCAACTTTAGACATCAGTCATGACCATGACCACATGTCTCCAAAGTGAGCCATCAAAACACTTATCTAATCCGAAAGTTGAAAGAACACCATCAAGCGGCTTCTCTGGGCAGCTTTATATCGCCCGCTTCGGTCTGGCTTCACCCGCACCCACCCACTTTTTGAAGGCTCTGGAAAGAGGGCGGGTCTTCATCAAAATACAAATGTAGGAGGTTCGTTATTTCACTACAATGAGTTTTTTGTCAAGGTCACGTGTAATTTTTTGACATACACATGGACAATCATTTTTTGTGTCGGTAATTAGATATGCACGCAAAACACGCAAATGTCAACTGTCAGTTCACATTTGCCATTTATGAGGATATGCGAGGTTTTGGGTAACATCTTTATTCTGTTATCATGAGCATGGGCAGCAAAGGGAACATGTCAGTTTACATAATTATAATAATATATAAGGTCAACGTTCAATCATGTTAAAACAATATTTATTACACTTGTTAGTCGTTGTACTATGCAAAATGCCAAAAAATTGTATCAAATTCATGTGCCATATTTCTTCGTAAAGCATTTATTCGGTTATAAAGCATCCAATTTTCCATTTGTGTTTGTAAAAAATAAAAGTTCTCTGTGCTTCCCAAACCGTGCGAAACTTACGCAATCATTTTTCTCAAAACATGCGATTCCAACGCGGAACACACCCAAAAATACACGAATCTGTCCAAAATTAGCCCACTACAAACAAGAGCACATGTCCTGATAATTCAAAACTGCATGTTTTGATGAAAGCTACACTAATTAGACCGACTAAACATCCAAATTTGGTTCTGCTTTACGCGTCCCACGCTAATCCGCTGACGAATCTGACAAATTTCGGCGACATAACAGTGCACTTTTGTTTGCTAATTTGGACCTTATGAACAAAGAGCGGCCATTGGGTCCGTTAGTGATGAATGTTTTGGCATTGTCTGATGGCTAGGGCTTCCATTTGAGTTTAAGCCGATTTGCAGTGAATCCGAATACAACAGTTATATCAGTTTTTTAATATTTATAAATACATATATAAAACACAATTCAATAGTTCATTGATATATTTCCAACTTCCGACAGTCTTGAAACGTGGTCAAACCTCGATACAATGCAACCTCAATGAACGTAGAGCACGCAGCTAACACAATTAGACGTTGCTATCTACACGTATGTAACCACTTCCGGCAGTTTGCCCTTTCGGCTAAACCTTGGCAACACGACGCAGACTGGCGGGGGTGGAACAAAGTACCACAAGGTGTGTTTCAATTAGCTGCGTCTTGTTTTTATGGGGCTTTGCAACATTAGTTCAAACAATATTTGATGTTTAGTTGGTTTTTGTCTGATGAATGGAAACAGGAAGTGGGTGACACACCTGGAGGAAATGAAAGAAGTTGATACTGAGAAGAAGTAAATCATGCGTATAAATAGACAGTTTTTACGAACTATTAAAAAATAAGGTTATCCTATGTTTGACGAAGTGCTGACATTGTGAAGGTTGCATATCTGGCATCAATGCTCCAATGCCCAAAACTCAATTTGAAACAAGTTTCAAGAAAGTTCAATGATACGTCAGTTTATACTAAAATAAAATTCTTGTACAGTATTTGTCTCAATTTTACTCGATTCAATGCTAAACCTAAACTCTGAATCAATGAAAAATCAATTCTGTCAATGTAGACATCAAAATATTTAGCTTTTGGGAACTTTGGTGGATTGTGTTTTTGATGGTGTACGCCAGACATACCTTGGATCATACCTTTTTGCGCGGCAAAAGCGGTGCTGATCGATCCAATACCGACATAACATGCATAAAAGCACAACAAGAAAGCTGATCTACTCTGTCGTTGTCCACTACAGCCCCACCACAGATCGCCACCAAGTTGTTCTTTTGTCCTTTGTCAAATAAACCGCAGTTTAAACTATATATCCGCCCTTAATCCTAGTTATCTCCATTAATATTACCTCTAAAATGGTCTGGAACGTAAACTTCAACTACTCCAAACCCGTCTCCGATGCCACCTACAAATACCGCGAAGTCCAGATCCCGCTCAATGTCGCCGCTCGTATCCCTCCGAATCGCCTTCTCAGCGAACGCGAATGGCACGGTATCGGAATCCGCCAAAAACCCAAATGGGAACACTTTATGGTTCGTGGCGAAGACCGTGATGTTCTCGTCTTTCGTTGTCGCCTTCCGATGAATCGGCGCCTTCTTAATTGCTGCATCGGTAAATCCGCTTTGGAATTCTCGTAACTTTTCTTGATCTTTGTTTTTCTGTCATGTGCTTTGTTGCCTTTATCCGAATAAACATGCAAAGACAATCCAATTATCGTAATTAGACAACTCGTAAACATTTCCTAACGACATTACCGCAAGCAACCCACCCAGACTACCAATTAGGATCCATCACAGAGTCATTAATTCAAATTCGGTCGGGAATGCCCATCCGCTTTCGGCCTCAAGGGGAATTCTCTCGCAATGCCGTTGGTCCGAACGAATGAGGCTGCAAATTCGTCGCGCGGCTAGTCGGTGCGACTTTGAATCAAATGGGCTCGGCACCCAAGCACAGATTCGAATCTGGTGAGCGACTTGTTGGATCCGGCGGCAAGCAAAAGACCATCGGCAGCAATGATAGCATACCTATGGCCATACAAAATCGGCAAAAAGTGAGTCTAAAAGATGGAACGGCGTTGAAAACAAGGAAATGGGGTTGCAGAAGCCATCAAGCAGGAGAAAACGGATCACAACTAATGGCAAACCCCTACAAAGACCAGCAACACCAGGATCGAAATCGCGCGAGGAAAACAGTGATTCACCCGCGAGAGGCGGTGGCAATGATAGCGATGGAGAGGCGAAGAAGCGAAGGAAGGTGAATGCGGCGGTGCGGATCAATGATGAGGTCATGTCGCCAAATAATCGATATTTTGTGAAGAAAAAGTTGGGAGAAGGTTGGTTTTTTCGGGATTTGGAACTTCATGATATCAACAATAACGCCAATTTTTAACTTCAAAACATTAAAGAACGCTAGCTCAATTTCATCACAGTTTAAAAAAACATAAACTAAACTTAAAATTGCCTATAAAACTGAAATTCAGGCGGCTTCGGAGCAGTCTACCAAGTCCAAGCCCGAAAACGGCCCCCCGGCATGAAGACCCGGATCTTCGCCCTCAAAACCGAAGCCAGAGGCCCCAACTGCCCGGATCGACTAAAACTCGAAGCCACAGTTCTGGCAACGATAAACAACTGTGACGACAAAGTCCGCGAGCACTTTGCCATCATGGTCGACCATTGCACGACACCAGTCATGAACTTTATCGTGATGCAATTAGTGGGGCCCAGCATCCAGACGATTAGAGACAATGTGCTCCATAAGGAATTCTCGCCATCGACGGCATTACGGATTTCGATCGAGAGTTTGGAGGCGATACGGGCAAGTTTTGTTTCAGTCGGTAACGGATGACAGTTTTATGATTATAGTGCTTACACGTCGATGTCGGCTATCTCCACCGAGATTTAAAGCCCTCAAATCTGACCATTGGGGTGGGGAAGAATTTCACGAGAATCATATTGATTGATTTTGGCATTTCGAGGAAGCTTTTTAATAAAAATAATGTTATCAGGTAAATATTTTGATGAAAGTCGGCAAAAAGAATACGCAGTTTATAGATTACCCCGAAAAGAAGTCAAGTTCATGGGTACAGTACGCTATGCTTGTGTATGTTTACACCAGATCATCGTAACAGTTTAAAACCCCCAAAAATCCAACTTTCAGCGCCGCTGCCATCGCCACGAAGAACAAGGCCGTCAAGGCGATCTCGAATCCTGGTTCTACGTCGCCTGTGACATCTACAATCAACACGTATTACCATGGCGAAAGGTCAAGGAACGCGACCTCACCTATGCCCTGAAAAACGATCTCCGCGAAAACGATGGCAACAACAAGTGCCTCAACGAGCTCCTCCCCCATGAATTCCGGGATCTCATGCTGTATATCGACAAACTCGAATACGAAGACGTCCCGGATTACGACTATCTCAATGGCGTCGTCCAGGGCTGTGCCACGCGAACCGGGGTCGATTTGAAGCAGCATTTCGATTGGGAATGCTTCGGGCCGCCGCCGGTCGGCGAATCGGAGGAGGACAAAACTGATAATACACCTGGGGCTTCATAAATAACGCTGATACAGTAATTTCATTGTTCCAATTAAAATAAAGCCAAAAATAAAGAAAAAGTGTTAGAATGGTGTATGACCGGTATGGAAGAAAAGTGATATTATTGTCGAGGGCGGTAATATCCTTTGGCTAGGTTAAAGTGATATAGATTAAGATTCAAATAAACCCGTCACCGTGCGAGGAGGGGATGGGAATCTCGGCCGGCAGCAGCGCCGACGAAGAAGTCCTCATCCGAACTGGAATTGGCCCGACTGGCCATGGCTGAGCTGAGGTCAGCGGCTTTGAGGGCTTCACTGGCTATGTTGCGGAAGCGTTGCTTGTTTTCGAGGCGTTCCTGGAAAAAAATCGAAATAAAGAACAGTTTTAGAGCCATCTAGCGACTTGAAATCGCGTTTTTAGCAAAGCTGCAAAAAATTGCAGTTTTAAACCAACCTGTTGCGTAAACTTCCTCACAAACAACGGCCTAACAATACTTTCATTGATTCTCGTGAAGAAATTCTTCCTTCTTCCTCTTCCAGCACCCCGAGCACCCTCATCTTCGACTTCTGTCGTCGTAAAATGCTCGCTATTGTCGAAGGCGGCCATTTCATGCGTCTTTGACAACAACACCGGCGACGACTTCCTCACTCTGGTCTGGCCATTCTTCTGCCCCCGCTGTTTCCGCGACTTCCGGAGGTATTTCTTATGCTGTCGTGCCGCTCTGTCATTCGGGAAGATGACAGACAGAATCTTGATCAATGGCAACGTCGATCCGCCCAGAAACACGATAGTGAACAGCAAAATAAATAATGTCGTCGTCAGGAGGATCTGTTTCGTCTGTTCATTCTCCAAATCCATGTACAGTACCAGGGCAAGACATACGGCGCCACGCATTCCGGAGAACCACATAATGACTTGGTTTTTCATGGAAATCTGCGTCCGACGGCACTTGTTGATCATGAAGCTGAGCGGGAAGATGTTGCACGCACGAGAGACGAAAATGAGGATCTAAAAGGCCCAGTTTAGACATAAAAGTGTAATAGAAAGTAACTCACAATGCTCCAGATCAAAAATACCGGCTGGAAAACAAGCTTAATCGTAAACAGTGCCAATCCGAGATACGCGAAAGTGCAAGTTTCAGCGACGAATGAAATGGTCCTCAAAGTCTGCTGCATCGTTATCTGTGCCATGGGCGATATGTTCAAATGGGTATATTGTGACATGGTGATGGCACAGAACAGGATTGCCATGATGCCGGATAGGGATAGAGCTTCAGCCAGGCCGAATGGGATGTAGGCGAAGACGAACAGGAGGGCCAATTCGAGGGAGGGAGTTCGGCGGAAGTCGATGTGTTTGAAGACCTGACGACAATCCAATCAGTGACAGTTTATAATCATAAAAAGACCCACCAGTGCCGACAAAAAGCCAATCCCACCACCAAGTGCCGCCGAAACGAAGAACATGGCCACAAACCGGCCGAAACCGTATTGAAACGTCTCCCAGGACGTGTATTCAGCCATACTTGGCGAGTTCAATTCGAGACAGGTCGTCGTCAAAACGATGGCAAGAGCATCGTTGAGCATGCTTTCACCAAAGACAAGCATATAAACCTGGCCATCGACTTTCAAGGCTTGGAAAATGGCTAATGTTGCCACTGGATCAACGGCTGAGATCATACTGCCGAAAGCGAAGCTCTCCGGGGTCGTCAACGGATATATGAGGTCAGCCTGGCCGAGGACATACATCGAAGTTCCAATGATGAAGGCACTGATGGTCGTGCCGATGATAGCGAAGGTCAGAATTGGAAGGATATTGGCAAAAAAGTTGCCTTTTTGTAGGTTGTACCCGGATTCGAAGATGATCGGCGGCAATAGGACCAGGAAGAAGAAGTTTGGGTTGAAGGATTCGACCTCGCGCCAATCCCATTTGGAGTAGGACAGGATTAGACCGATGAAGGCGCCTGAAATATGAAGTTATTTTGGTTATATACGGTATAAAAGTTAAACAAACCCAACAAAACGATGGCCAACGACTCCGGCATATAATGAAATTCCGTTATGATTAACAGATGGACCAGCAGAATCGCCAAAACAATGACCAATAAGATGAAGAAGGTCGCCAGGGAGTCCTTTTTCTCCTCGGCTTGCGAGTTGGCTTGCCCAGTTTCGGCGTTGGCCGTTTCGATTAATTGCAGCTTTTCGGTGTTGTTTCCGCTGAAATCAGACAATCAAACGCTCATTCCAGTTTTAAACCCCCCAAAACTCACAATCCATCACTCATATTATGCAACTGCAAGCTGACCGGATCCAAGATACTGATGCCATTGTCGGCGGCCGCGGCTGCCTCGGCCATATCGCCCTTGGCAACGACAAAGACGTCTCCGCCGCCCTTCTTCCGTGAATGCACATCATTCGAAGCATAAGCGGCATTGTCTTCGCCAACTTCACTCCCGTACAATAGCCCGATGAGCAGGAAGACACAGAGCGTGCAGGTAGCGGCCAATTTCAGCGTTCGGAGCCTCATCATTGCACAATGAGCAGCCGGGCCCGTCGCCCACGGCTAGGCATGGACTGGGAGAGTGCCTGTGGCCTTATCGAGCACCGAGAGGAGCCAAGGAATTCACGGGAAAACGCAGGAACAGCTGTCAGTCAAGTTTTGGAGCCAAACGTGTGCAATGAATGTGTCAACATCGCACATGGCGTGGCCGCTGGCAATGTTCCAGGAGGAGGTAGACGTGGATGTCAATGGCTGATTATGGATCAAAGAGGTTGCAGTTTTGAAAACGACAGACGCACAGTTCACTGTGTGAGGTGAACTGTGCGTTAAAAAAGGGCGTAAAATGTGTTCGCCTCGATCCATCCAAAAGCCAATGAGCAAAAAAATAGCCTCAGTTTCGTTGTGGGAGAAAAATTGGGGGCATGCACGTAATCATAACATGCACCTTGTTGCGATTTAAACTTCCTCCATATTACTAACATGCAGTTTTCTATTAAAAACAAACTGAAATCAAATAGAATGGGTTTTTGTAATGAAATAAATACTGATTCAAATTCAGTTTATATTATAGTCCAAAGTATAGCCATAAAAGTCCAACTAGCAACCCAAAAAACCATGATTTACCGCGCGAGAGCCCCTCCCGCGACCCTCGCCCCCACAGAGCGCGCATGCATCGATCCGCCATGTCCACCCCCTCGCTTTGCCGCGGCAATCTCAGTCACCCCGCGTCTCGTCCGTGTTATCGTCGATTTGCGACCGTCGTTGTACAAAGTAGCTGAAAATGGCCGATGAAAAAAGACGTTATTTGGTATGTTTATCATTTACAAACCATTCCAGTTTTATCACTCCATTACCGTAACCCACCCCCTTCCAGAATGAGATCTTCCCCTGGGCCGCCGTCGATCGTGCCCTCCAGGACTACCCCAACATGCCCAATGATTGGCTCGCTAATCACATCGTCGAGAAACTCGCCGACTTTACCGTGGATCCGGTCCTTCCGAAGGTACCAGTCGTACCGGCCGCCGAAGCCGGAAGTTCGAACGCGGCACCGACAGAGCCATCTGCTAGGAATGACATTGGTCCGATGATATTCAATGACGCCCACCATTTAAGAGCCGAATTGCGCAAATTTCTCAAGGAGACCTTCAAGAAGGCCATGAAAGCCTTCCGACGACGAGCTTCAAGAAAGTTCAGAAAGCTGATTAAATATTATTTTCGACTAATACCCGACCAGTTGATCGATGAAGTTTTCACGGTTACAAAGTCTCGCCGTCTCGCCACATTCTGCCTATTGTCGCTTGTTTCAACAAACTCCAGGGAAACCGTTGAAGAACTTGGCATCAAATTGGAGAACTGGGACCAGGACTGGCTGATCGATTCGGAGTCGAAGTTCCCTAACCACATCGACTGGATGGTGGAAGGATGGACGAAATACAAGTCTATTTGTCAATTATATGAGAAGTTGAAGAAGTATGCCGATGTTCTTATTAGAGAGAATATGATTCTGGTGAGTGTTTTCAGCATCCAGAAAGTCGACATACAGTTTATGAAACAATTTCAGCATCCCACAGTAACCTGCAACGTCTGCTTCGAAGACTGGTTCCCGCAGTTCACCAAGCCCTGTGGCGATGACCCGAACAACTGTCATCGTTTTTGCAATAATTGCGTCATCGCCCACGCAAATGCCGCCACGCAAAACATGCCCATGGCGGAATTCGGAGTGGGGCTGACGTGTATGGAGTTTGAGTGTAAAAATCCGATCTATTTGAGTATGTTTTCCGACCAAACTGACAAATCAGCTACAGTTTTCCACAAATCAGATCAAAGCAAGCCCTTTTCAGCCAAACTCAGAAACCTCCTCCCCGTCCACATCATGCGACGTCTCGATGAACGCGTCTTCGAAGAGAACCTCGGCGCCGCTGGCATCCAGGTCGAACGCTGCCACAAGTGCAACTTTGCCATCGAAATGGAGCCACCCAAAAACGTCAACAAGGTCTTCCATTGCCCTCATTGTGGTCAAGCGAGATGCCGTCTGTGTGATCGCCCCTGGAATAATGCCCATTTCGGTCTAACTTGCCGGGAGATTGACGTTCGCGAAGGAAATGCCCCATATTGGCGCGCCGTGTAAGTCACCCCTACCCCCAACTTACCGTATTCCTCCCCTATATCGACCATTTCAGGGAAACCAAGCTCAATGAAGCCGTCACCCGTCGCTGCCACAAGTGCAACTTGGCATTCGTCAAGTCCGATGGCTGTAACCTCATGACGTGCCGCTGTAGATCGACCCAATGCTACATTTGTCGCGCGAAGAATATTACTTATAATCATTTTTGCGAGTAAGTTACCGCCAACAATTACCATTTTTTATTTCACTTCAAAAACCCCCTTTCAGCCACCCTAAGCAGCCATCTCAAACCCGCTGCACAAAATGCACGGCATGCATGCTCTTCGACGATGCCACGGCCCTCGATAACACTGTAATCAGGAACATTATGAAAGAAGCGAATGAATCCGCGCCGACGACGATTAACAATGAGAAAGAAGCTACGACAGTTTGATATTTTGAGAGTTTATTTTGTTGGGTACCAAATAACTTGTTGTTTTGAGATATGTGTTTTGTTTATGTTGGGTTTAACGTACTTGTAAGTCACAGTTGTTGATGTGAAAATACATAAATGAGAGTTTTATGCGGTTTTGATGACTTGATAACCAATCAAGGTACAGTTTTCAAGATAACAAAAAGGTTTTCGCAGTTAGGTTGCATGAAGGATGTCATTTGTAATGTTTTCATCAACTATCATAAAACCCGTTAACAAAACCACAGTTTTGATCTTTTTATCGTGTGTGCACATCTACCGTACCCAAGCTGCCTTGACCGTCCCTGCAGTTTTCAAAAGGAAGTCGCTTCGACTCAAACCCAAGTCAGCCAAGACCACAGGCATTCTTTCAAAAAGCAAAAAAAATCAACTTTCCAGTGCGCCGTGCAAAGCCAGTCGATCTGCCAGCCCACGTCATCGTCGCTCTGTTCTGCCGTACAAAACACGCACTGTCCACGCCACTATCACCACCCGCGACTCAAATCCCATCCGCATTCTTTGTTTTCGGCCATTCTTTTTGCCTTCGAGGTGTTCGTCTGGCCCGACCCCCATCATCGCAACGTCTTCGTTCAAACGCGACTTGGACTTCCTCGCTTGACTAAAAGCATCATTGCCACAAGTTTCGTCGGTGTCATAGCTATCTACATTCCTTGGTTGTGCTTTGCTTCCTTTATTGCGTCTTTTGAACGGCTTTCATCATGTCTCTGGTGAGTTTATATCCTTTTTTTGTAACTATTAGGCCCTACAGTTTTCAAATTTCCAAAAATCAAACCCTTTCAGGTCAAATCCTACAAAGACTCCTGCTCGATCGAGATTCCCGTCTCCGCCCTCTCCCAAAAACGATACAACGAGTACCTCGAAGGATCCTTCTGTCCGATCATCGAAATCGACGGCCTTCAATGGTGGGTCGTCTGCGTTCCCGCTGGTGATAGCGTCGAGAATGCCGGCTACGTCAGCGTCTATGTCGCCGTTTCGAAGGCTGTGGATGGGCGCTACACGCTCAGCGTCAAAAACAGTGACATCAAAAGTCGGACCGACATGCGGCGCTTCCGATCGCACGCTTTGCCTCGAGTTTCGGAGACCAATCGATACCAATTCGACGACCGCGAATCCTTCGGATGGAACCAATTCGTCTCGCACAAGGTCCTCCTCGGCAGTGGTGGCATCAAAGACGGCATCTTCACCCTTGTCTGCGATGTTGAGTTTGTCATCCCCATGGGCGATGCCCCTCCAGTGCCTCGGGTGACCTCGCTGTTCGTCGTGAATCGAGAAGAAGTCACTCTATCCGCGAATAAGGGCAGCTACCGTATCAACAAAGCCTTTTTGGCCAACATCTCGCCCACCTTCAATGCCATGTTTGTCAATGACCCCGAAAACGTCGAGATCCGCGACTTCGACATTGGCACGGTTTCCAAGGCCTTGAACTTCTGCCAGGGCATCGCATTAGGCGGAGCCTCCGTCGGCGTTTTCATTGAGATGCTGAGATTTGGCTTGAAGTATGAAATTACGGGTCTTGTTGTGAGTTTTACCATTTCAGAACTACCTCACAGTTTTACCAATGCCCCCATTTCAGAAGCACATTGAATCCTGGCTGATAAGGACCATGAACCCCGACACCGTCAGCGAGGTCGCCGCATTCGCGTGGAAGTTCGCCCGCAAAGACCTCCAGGACCAATGTGCCCGCTGCTTCTACAGCAACCGCAACGATCTCACCATCAATCCCGAGTTTGTCAACATGGACCCGGCCATCATCCAGGGCCTCCTCCAAACTGCCCTTATCATCGATTCTTGAGGCTGTTTGTCGTTGTAAATACTAATCTCTTTGTATTATAGCTTTGTCTTTTATGGTTTTTGTAATGATATTTTTAACCAGCCTTGTTTTCTAAGCTCTTTTAACGACATAACGGGAATAAAAGTAGTTTTAGTTGCAACATTCGCTCACATTGACATCAGTTTTTTAACGTAAAAAAACCGAAAGATCAAAAAAATATTGTTTTAGAAGTTTTATTATTCTAGAACTACAGAAAATCAAACAGTTTCAAAACGAAGAGTTCAAACAGTACAAGCGAGCGGTATCCAGAAAGTTGACTACGATCGCAAAAGTGTTTTGGAGGAACATCAAAAGAAG
>KB455485.1:132386-143026 GCA_000341325.1 Panagrellus redivivus | reverse complement strand
GAATTTGAATTGGCCGAATTCTCGGGACCACCCACGTCGAAATACTCCTCCTTGACTTCGGGCTGGCCATTCTCAAAGTACTCATAGGCCATTTCCGACTGGAAAACTCGGCCGCCATCCTGCTGGTCAGGGCGATATCCGAGCCCAAAGGCTTCATCCAAGGTGACGATAGCCGGACGACGACGCTTCAAATTCGCGCTGACATTGGCAGTGGTGTTGCCAGCGGCGGTGATGACCTCTTCCGGAGACGACTTGATGGTCACCGGCTTGACGAGATGGGCATACGCGAGCTTGGTGTCACGGACCTGGTTTTGGAGGATCTGCTTGAACGTCGCCGACGGCTTCAATCCACCCGGCCTGGACGACGACATGGTTTTCGCTGACGGGGATGAGGACGGCGAACTACTCGGTGGTCCTGGCTGGCCGTGGATGGGATAAGTCGCGATCGACGGGCTGATAATCAATCGATCGATCAGGTGGTAATCAGCGCGGATGAGGGGGGCAGGGACAGGTGAGGAGATTAGGGACAAATAAGCGCAGAGAGAGCACAGGCAAAGCCGGGCCACGCGAAATGATGAGAGCGAGTGACGGTCGAACGGCACACCACGCTGCAGCAAGTCGTTCGCGGCGTTGTCGCGCGCTCCACGGGAATCGGCCGTGTCCTTTTGTTGGCTCCGGTCACCCTCTTTGTACGCACCAGTGACGTGACCGACCGAACTCATGCGCTGCGGCATGGCAAAGTTGCGAAATGAGTTGGGTTTTGGGGTTCATCAAAACACAAATGTCTCTTTTTTTACAGTTTTGCGAAATGAAGCGTCCAATTCCTTTAGCCATAAAAGATTTTTGTGACCTTTATCGAAGCCCAGCAGTTTAGTCAATACTCGAGCCTGGCATGGGGTACAGTCAAGGCAGCATGAAATATTTGAGGTAGCCTTTGACCGCTGCCAAAACGTGTTCTGGACTTTGATCCCTATCGATTGGCATGTGCAAAACGATTTAGAGCGTCCAGGAAAAACGTGCAGCAGTTTTACCGACCAAATACAAATGTTCTAGCTAATCATCTCGAAGTGTCAGTTTTACATGCTTTGAAATGCCTATTGAGTTGCACTTTTTAGCTTTAGTGGTGATGAAGACGATCCATCAACCCAAAAACAGCAAATTGAATCTTTGACTACCTGCCACCTGTATCTTATGAATCGATCCAGCGAAACAGTTTTACAAAATCCGCTGCACAGTTTTAATCTCCCCAAATTGCCTCAAGTCATAGTCCTCGTAAACCGCTAGCTCACCCGCCCTCCTTCAAAGAAAAGGTACCGTACTAACTGTTATCGGTGCAGACCCAAATCAATCGATTACTAGATTCTTTCTACTTCGCATTGATGTGTACGGTATCATAAACACCAATGATACTTTGAAAAACTACAGGCCTGACAGTTTACCCGCATCCAGGCCCCAACGGCAATCATTCTCATAGCGATATCCCCAGTTCAGAACCCCGCAAAAAACTAACCATCTCCATCGCCTTTGGCGGTTTTCCTCCGTCGACCTCCAGTACTCTTCGGGGTCTTTTCCACGGAACTCGATACACTTGGTGATGCCTTCGCGGCGCTGACGGGAGTCACGTTGTTTGTTGTTTTTCGGCGCTAAAACGCCCTTTTTTAGTCCAGTTTTCTAATTACCATCTAATCTCAATCTCACCTTAGCCACCGGGGTCGTAAACTCCTGTTTCACGGCAGCCAGATTCGGCTCCGGACTTCCCGGGTGTTCCCGTTTGGCCGCAACCTGTGGTGGTGGAGGCTGATAGTTGCCATCCAACTCGGTCAATGTGTAATTCTGTGGGGTGGGTTTGGTTTCATTGGGCCAGAAGTTTGATTCTGTGGGGGAGTCTTGTCTGAAATTCATTCCGTGGTACAAAGAAGTCAGTTTTTATAAATGGAAAAAAGTTGTCCCATACTTGATATATCCGGCCATGGCCCCCATGGTCGGGCTTCGAGCACCTTCGGCCCCACCAGGTCCAGACCGGTAGTCCTGGAAGGCCGATCCGAGGCTCTTCCGGAAGGCAGCGTTCGCGGCTTCTGTGGCTGTCATTTGGAATCTGCGGGTATCAGTTGATTAGGTTATATATTAACATTCAACTTTTTAGTTATTGAAAATCTAAAAGTTTTTGAAGGTTATTTTGGAATATAGAATGATTAACAGTTTTAAGTTTCATATCAGAATACGGTAGAGCAATAAGGGCTCAATGAACGGTGTTAATTATAAAACGTGTCATCAGTGTTGTAAGCCGTCGCGACAATAGCGAACCTCGTCGCGCAATCGATATAAGCGATTTTGGGGGTGGTGCGGAAAGATGAAAAACGGAAAGATAGTGAGACTTTTTGAAACAAAACATTGCCTGAAGGACAGCTTTTTGATAATAGAAGTTTTCTAGAAAAGGAATTTTGATCAAATTTAGGTAGAAGTTTCACAGGAGCGCCGAAAATTTTGTTTATAGAAAAACGACTTGCTGATCAAACTTGACGCCCGTCAAAAGAATCTTGATTTCCAACAGTTTTCAGACGATATCAACCACCCTCAACTCATAAAACTAATTAAGATCGATGAATATGAGGTGGCCCACCCGAAAAATGGGCCCCCTACAAAAGATGCCAACGGGCACGGAGCCCCATCCATCGCCGACCATTTTCTCTCTCCTCGGCGTCAACACTCTTTCTCGCGTCTCTGCACACACCCAACCGACGGCGGGCCGATGCGACACTCTGGTGTTGGCTGGTGGTGCGGCCCGCTGGCGGCGGGGTGGGGGGGAGACCCCCTCTCGTTTTTTCAAACCCTCCCCGACCGCTCCGTTTTCCCGCCCAAAGTTCGCTTCTGCGCTTCCAATCGCTCGCGGCCGGCCCGCCTGTTTCCCGAAGTGCGCAGCGCGATCGATCCCGCCGCGAAGAGGGGTTCGACACACTTTGCCAGGAGAGTGGAACATCGAGAGGGTTGTCAGTTGAAAATACTGTGAAAATGTGTTTGAAAATTGGCCGTTTTCCAAGTTTTTTGGGCGTTTTATCGATTGATTTTTCTCCCCAATAACCCCAATCAAAGGTAGACCATTTCAGGGTTCAACTTGGGTCAATAGGGATGGCGTTACGGCAGGTATGGAGCCTCGCGGGCCATGTTTCAAAAGTGAGTTACATTTTTACAAAATTTCGTTAAAATACCAGTTTAAATCCCCAAATCTTTCAGTTCACTAGTCGCCGAAGCTTTGCGACAGCCGAGGAAGCCGTCTTTGACAAAATTCGGCCGGTTGAGAAGATCAGAAACATCGGTTTGTTCACTTTTTCCTTCAGTTTTAAATTTCAATCAAAACCAAACAATTTTATATATATTTTTCAGGTATTTCCGCCCATATCGACTCCGGAAAGACCACAGTCACCGAGCGAATTCTCTTCTATGCCGGACGCATCGATTCGATGCACGAGGTCCGCGGCAAGGACGACGTCGGCGCCACGATGGACTTCATGGAGCTCGAGAAACAACGAGGTATTACGATTCAATCGGCAGCGACCTATGTCGACTGGAAGGGGACTAACATCAACATTATCGACACCCCGGGCCACGTCGACTTTACAGTTGAAGTCGAGCGAGCGCTCCGTGTTCTCGATGGCGCTGTTTTGGTTCTCTGTGGCGTTGGCGGAGTTCAATCGCAAACTTTCACTGTGAATCGTCAGCTGAGCCGCTACAATGTCCCGTTTATCACGTTTGTGAACAAACTTGACCGGACTGGTGCCAATCCGATGAGAGCGCTGGATGGGTTGCGGAACAAGTTGAATCATAATGCCGCGTTGATTCAGATGCCGATGGGTTGGTTTTTCGTATATTTCAATCTTGACAGTTTTTTCATTATATATATTCCAGGCCTCGAATCAAACTTCCAAGGCGTCGTAGACCTCGTTGAAGAGCAAGCCGTCTACAACGAAGGCCAAGACGGTCTCATCATTCGTCGGGACGACATTCCGAAAGAATTCCGTGCCCAAGCTACCGATCTCCGCCAGGAAATGATCGAACACCTGGCCAACAGTGATGAAAGCATCGGTGAGCAGTTCCTGAACGATATCAACCCGACTACTGATGATCTTCATGCCGCTATTCGTCGATCTGTGATCAACCGAAGCTTCGTCCCCGTCTTGATGGGAACTGCCTTGAAGAACAAGGGCGTCCAGACGATGATCGACACGGTTGTCAAGTATCTTCCGAATCCGTCTGAGGTTGTGAATCATGCTAATATCGATGTGTAAGTTGGCGTTTCTCAGTTTTCTATGATGTAAATCGAAATTCCAGCAACGGCGAAGAACAAAAGATCGTCCTCAACCCAGCCCGCACCCACACTCGCGAAAACCCCTTCGTCGGCCTAGCTTTCAAGCTCGAAGCCGGCAAGTACGGCCAACTCACCTATTTCCGCATATATCAGGGCCAGCTCTCCCGTGGTGACACCATCTATGCCACTCGTGATGGCCGGAAGGTCCGTGTCCAGCGACTTGTCCGAATGCATGCCCAATCGATGGAGGATGTCCAGACGGCGTATGCTGGCGATATCTGCGCGACATTTGGGCTGGATTGTGCTTCTGGAGAGACTTTCTGTTCGGATGATAAGCTGAATCTTCATTGCGTATGTCATATTCAAACCTGTTCAGTTTTACCCCTCAAATCTTCCAGGAAGCCATGCACATTCCGGAACCCGTCATCTCCATGGCCATCAAACCCCTCAATCGCAAAGATGCCGACTCCTTCATGAAGGCTCTGACCCGTTTCACGAAAGAAGACCCCACCTTCCGCAAGGAGTACAACGCCGAAGCCAAGGAAACCGTCGTCTCCGGCATGGGCGAACTCCATCTCGAAATCTACGCCCAACGCATGAAGTCCGAATTCAACTGCCCTGTCGAACTTGGCAAGCCTACTGTCGCCTATCGTGAATCCCTGGCAGCCCCGTACAACTTCCACTACCGCCACAAGAAGCAGACCGGTGGTCAAGGTCAATTCGGTGAGATCGACGGCGTCATTGACGTCCTTCCGCCCGAGAAAAACACGACCGTCGAGTTCACGGATGAAAGTTTCGGCAGCGGCATTCCGAAGAACCTGTTCCCGGCACTGAAGAAGGGTCTTGATGAGATCGTCAAAGAAGGCCCGCTGATCAAGGCCAAGATCGCCGGCATCAACGTCAAGATCACCGGCGGCGAAACTCATGCAGTCGATTCGACCGAAATCGCAATGATCAACACGATGATGAACATGATGCGTGAATCCTTTGAAAAGGCCCGTTGGATCTTGTTGGAACCCATCATGAAGGTCGAAGTCGTCGTCCCCACCGACTTCCAAGGCAACGCTGTCACTTCCCTGACGCAGCGGACCGGTGTCATCTCGAACACCAGCACCGCCGATGGCTACACGACAGTGACGTGTGAAGCGCCGTTGAGCGAGATGTTCGGCTACACGAGTGAGTTGCGATCGTTGACTGAAGGCAAGGGCGAGTTCACGATGGAATACTCACGGTACGCTCCGACGACGCACGAGTCACAGGAGTCTATCATCTATCAATGGAAGGTCGCCAATGGCCTCATCGACCCCAACGCCGATGCCAAGGGCAAGAAGAAGGGACGCAAGTAATTGTTTATGTTTTTTGCGTTCTGTTCTAGTTTTAGGTGCTTTATTATTTGTTGATTTTAATATTACTTAGGTTTGTAGAGTTCATAAATTGATTAAAATTGACATTTCTATTTTGATTGCAGACTTGCTTACGCAGGGTAAGTAAACAAGCTGAAGGGGTTTACCGTGTGTATTGTCTGTATAAAATAAGGGTTTCATGCAAGTTGATGCCAGCCTTTGTGAGCGTTCGTTTCCAAGTCTGCTCTTTTTTATGCTCTTGATTTTGTCTGGTGAAGCCTGTCGTATCAACATCGGGACTCTGAAAAATTTATGTCAATCCAAGTTCTTACCAATTTTTAAGGAACTTACGCGTTGAGCAAATACATGTCTGAGAGAAATATTTACAACACCGCCATATGGGTATGTAACCCTATTAAAAGCGTCTTCCACTATCTTGCCATCTGTATAATTACCTACGACAAAATCACTGTGAAACTCGGCGGTTTTCAAGGCAGGCAAGTTTTTCATGAATGAGAAAAAAAAGTTGATGTCGTCAATGTGGCAATACCGTACCCATGCCCTCGTTAGTTCAAAATGTTCGACCTTTGGAAAAGTCACTTTCGACTTCCTAAAATTGAAAGATTTACATGTAAAATTAAAAAAATAATTGTTGATCAGGTAATTACACTCAAAAAAAGATGCAACTGATTGATGTTAGACAAAAATTGTTGCAAAATTGAAACGAATTCATTGCTTTTTTTTGTCTAACGCCAATCGCTGGCAATGTTTACCATGAGACACTCGGTTTTTGAGTGTTCAAAGAAGGATTATTGTTTGGCAGAGTTATCACCAGCGTTGTAATGTTTGGTACGAATTCTCCAAAAGGTATTTGGTCGTCCTGAAAAGAATATATAAATCTCATTAGATTTTTTATTGTCTGAAAAATGCCTTACAAAAGCATTCCTTTCGAAGCTAAAATTTATGCGCAATGTAGTCACAAGCGGTAAAGTTTCAAATTTGTTACTTAGATGCTGTAAATAACGATTGGGCACCGAAAGAAAAGAAACCGATCGAGCAAATTCGTCTATTTTTGGAGGTGTGTATGAAACCATGTCTTCATCCTCATCTGTTGAACAAAAGCAAAATTTCGTGCAATCTGCAGACATCTATTAATGGTTGTTTTGATATAAGTAACAACAACTTCACTTACGTCGACATGCGTCAATGCACGTTTCTAAGATTTCTTTTTTCGCATCCGGCCACGACCTTTTGTCACAGAAGCGAGGATTATGAACCTGAATTTCTTTGACAAAGGTGCACATCAGGTATACTGGCTCCATTATTTTGTTGGACGAAAGCTCTATCGGAAGCATCGGAAACGTGTTTTTCATTATTGTCTAAATTTTGTTATATAAATTAGTACACATGTTATGTACAACTGAAGAGAAATAATGATAACTCACCAAATAAGAATCGTCGAATGATATTGCTACCTTTAAACGATTGTTTAAAGTTGTGTGTAACGCTTGAAATGCTTGCTTACTGGACAAAGCGAAGTGCACAAACGTGAAAACGTTTTCCGATTTTTCAAACATGCATTCAACCAATTCGCGCATAACCTCGGAACTAAGTAAAGGCGTAGTCATGATTGATATGAAACTGTTCACAGCTGCAGTAATGTCAGCTAAAATCACTTTGAAGTCAAATAATACACGTTTGTAATACTTTTTTAACACAATAAGTTCGCGAACTTGTCGCTGGAAGCGGTGGCGCTTGGTAAACTTCGCTCGAAAGTTAATAACCACAAAAATTAGGAGAGTTTTGAATGTCGAAAGCTAACTTATATACAACCGCAAATACAAAATATGGCAGGAATGCTGATTTGTTACCACATTTTGTAATGGGGCCCGCAGTTGGAACTGCAAGATGGGTCGTCAACCCGGTCTTACTGGAAAATATGTTTGCGTGTTATCTATACATATTGATTCAGTTTTTTGCATTGGATCCGAATCAAACATTTTTATTTGGCCGCTGCCCATCCTTGAAATGGACGTTGCATGCAGATTGCAATACAACATTACACCAATTCGTCGAAACGCAAATTGCAATCAACAGAGAAAAAACAGTTACAACAATGCTGCAACACCTAAAACTCACAGACGCTGCTGACTCGTGTGAATTGTATTGAAAAAAATTTGTTGCTCTAGAAGATTTTTATATTGGAAGGAACTAGAAGCACTGTAAACCATTGCAATGGTTTTCGATTGCATTGTTGTTTCTGAGAATCTGTGTTTTCTTTGTTTTTTCAACGTTATTTAAGATTCCTGCGTCGTCAGATTGTCATTTGACCCCAAACACTGTCCAAAGATGTTAAAGTTTCTGTGCCTTGTGGCATTAGCCTGTATCACCGTTACCGCCGCTAAGAAAACTACTTGTGGCTTCGCATTTGAAGCGCAACAAAAGTATCACAAACTAGATCCGTTCGACAAGCCATTTGTAAGTCGCGAATTCTTCCAACCCCACAATTTTTACAAATAATCTATCCAGGAGCCAAGAGTTTACCACGGCGACGTCCCAAATTTTCATCTATTTCCGTTCACGGCAGCCATCGGAGTCAAAAACAACACAGATGGTGCCTTCTGTACCGCGTCAATCATTGGCTCACGATACATTATGTCTGCCGCCCATTGTTATCTTGAACGTGGACTTGGAAAAGAAACATATCTAGCACTGAACGACATAATTTACGGCGCCGTGGAAGTAGCAAAAGCTAAACGTGCCGAAATTGAAGACCTTTTTTTAACGCCAGAGTCAACCTATGACAACTACGACGACATAATGATCCTTAAGTTGAAGGAAGAGATTAGCTTCGATGAAAACGCGAAACCTGTCTGTTTGACTGCCGACATTGAGCCAGAAGTTGGAAAGCAACTTATCGTAACTGGATTCGGAAACCATAGTATTGGGCCGGATAGGTTTCAAACGATGGATAAGTACGTCGTGGATACGGTACCCGTTCGTGAAAGTTATGACTGCGAGTATGTTTTGAACTTGTGTTTCAGTCGTTTATGACAATGCAAAGCATTTTCAGTAACCCAGCTTCAAACCATGTAATGAAAGATCATACTTTCTGTGCGGGTGCCGTGGAAAGAGGAACAATGAGCGGCGATAGTGGCGGACCGTTGTATGCTTTGCATCAGGAGCGCTTCTACCAACTCGGCATTGTCGCCGAGGGAACGATGGAGAAGATTTCAATTGATGGAAAAGAATTACACGACGATCGCGGTGAATACACTCGGGTTGGCGACTTCTGCGACTTTATTGAAACCGTTACCGATAGTGAAGTCAGGTGTCGTACTTCAATCGATTAACAATGCAATTATCACCCTTGTAAAGCTAAAAAAAAGTGATACTTGTTATGTGTGAAATAAAAATTCAGGGTATCTAGCCTGAAGGCTTAAGTCTTTCCATAACCGAAATCGCGAAAAAACGGAAGCAAAGAGTACAACTTATCGCTATCAGAAATGTAAATGACATTTTGGCCTAAAAATATCTTATTTCTGACTAAAAAGGATCTTTCTACCCCATATCAATTCAAATTTTGGATAATATCCGAGTTCGTAAACCACCCACTTTTCAAATGAACCGTTCTCATCAGTGTATCTGATTGAACGTCGAGGATCTGTAATGCTTGTCTCACAAATAACTTTGACACAGTAGGTTTACGATAATATAAAATTTATTATGGTCAAACTACAAAATATCACACCGAAATAAATATATATTTACAGAAAAAGAAGATCAATAATATTGTTGAACTGGGTATTTGAATGCCCACGGAGCCGGGGGAGGGAAGGGCATCGGGTTGTTCCAGCCAGGATGCATCGGAGGCGGGGGCAGAAACTCAGACGGTTGGACATGAGAAAACTGCATCGGTCCAAGGTTGCTGCCGTACATGTCGAAAGAAACCGGCATCTGGAAGGGACTTGCGATGGCGTTGAATGTTGATGCCAGGTCCGGTTTCTGCGATGAAGAATCAGCTTTGCGCATACGCTTCTTGATTGGCCTCTCAGCCAACTCACTGGGGCGGTGCATGTTGAACTTCTTGAAGTGTTGGCCGCATGCGTTGCACAGAGGATTGCCTTCGGGATTTCGGCGCCACATGCTGGTTTTCGTCGTTCCGCAGTTGGCGCACTGTTTGTCCTCGGGCGCGTGGCGACGCTTCCTACATACATTCGATGTGGTTAAAGCTGGCATGGATGGCGGAGATGTTGACGGTGTTGATGGCGTTGAAGTTTCATCAGTTGAGCTGTTCGATGTCGGCAAGTCGTCGTCGGATGAACCGGGTGAGCCCATAATCTCATTCAGCCAGCCAATGTCCAATTCACCGTCGACAAGGGGGCCAAACGGGAAGCAACGGCTACACAGGGAGAACTCCTCTGTTTCTTGAGATGGCTCGGTGGATGTGGTAGCGATACTGCAGTCACACATTGCACATCGTGTGTGGACCATGCTGGAGGATGAACAGAGTTGGTCATGCTGAGATGATTGAAAGGTGGCGGACGTGAAGTTCTTCATGATACTGGAGGCTCTAAAATGTTTGAATGTTAAAGGAAGAATGATTAAGTAAACGCGACAATTGTGGATAAAAAACAAAAGTTTAAAGAAGAATTCGTTTATTGAAGAAAGACAAGCGAGAATGCTACAACATGTTAACGCGTTGTACTGTAACCACCAGTAATCATTTTGTTTACCATTTGTTTTACCCTGCAGCAGCGGCAATTGTCGATTGAGACGACATGGAAGCAACTAAAAAGATCCTGTTTTTTCCACCGTATTTGTTGAGACTGTTTCATTCAACTGATATTTGCTTTATTTTGATTAAAATGCGGCTTTACCTGATTTATTAATGCTGCAATGAACTAAGGTGCATATCTACAGTTTTTGCTTATATGTTGTAATCGACCATCTATATTTAAACTCCAAATTTATTTCAAGTCAAAACTTTATCA
>KB455485.1:108551-129388 GCA_000341325.1 Panagrellus redivivus | reverse complement strand
GTAAATTTGAGCCGAAAATGACAATGGAGCCCTTCGCCTGAGATTGGCACGGTACCTACAGCTTTCACACAAAACTAGGAGTTTAAATTATGAAACGGCGGTGTCCTGGATTTTGTCCAAAACTCCTGTTTAGTCAATTAAACTCCCAGTGCTAGTTAGTAAAACATCTCGGAGTTTTGGACAAAATCCAGGACACTGCCGTTTAATAATTCAAACTCCCGTTTTGTGTGTTCGTTGTGACAACTTTCTCTATTTCTTTCGGCACTTCGGGCTTAAAAACTTCTGCGTTCTGAAGAATTACAATCGAGCGCGTATCGGGTATTTCAACCACCGTGATGTTTAGGGTGCCGTCTTGGTTGAATTCGACGGTTCCCACCCCCAAACCTTCGCTTCCAAACAACAGTCGACCTTGGCGAGTTAAGGTAAATTCACGCTTTATGTAACCTTAAGAGCATTGTTATTTCATAATTACTTACTTCCTACAATTTTACCTTCTAATGAAACTATTGCACCAGTGAAACCGGAAGGACATGCTGGATAGGACACATCCGGCGAAGATGCGAAACAAATTTGAAATGGGCCTAAATCGCCCGCAGAGTTGTCCACAATGATTTTGAGCGCATTTCCATCGAATGAAACGCGTTCGATCCACCCCTTTTTTAGAACGCTAAAATAACACTTATCACAATTCAAATAGATATTGGCATACTTACACCTTGCCCTGAACATCACAAATACCAAAGCAAAACACGAAAAGAAAGAGAGGAAGATACGTCATGACGGCGGCGAAATCGTCAGAATCAACGGCGTTGGCAACCATAACTATTCTTGCTTATGTTTTTCGACATATTTTAAAATAACTTTATGCAAATGTTGTGTGTTAAGATCCCAATGAACACCGCTATAACTGAAATGTAAGTTCAGACCGGCATTTGGATCACTGAGCCTAGGAATTACCGATGTTCTAATTTGGCACTATGTTGTTATCAGCCAATGGCACTCTCGCATTTGCAGTTAGTAAATACGTCTTTGATGCTGTCACTTCAAGAGATTTTGTCATAGATGGAGAGTGTGCGTTTATTCCAGAGTATGAGGGCGCGACTTGTTTCGAGCATACTGCAGTTTGGATTGTTGTTGGCGTCGTCGTGTTTGAAGCGCGCTCAGCCGGCGTCTTTGTCGATAGCTTCTGAGGAGTTGCGCTTTTCCTATGCGGCGTTGGCGAATCGTCTTGGTCGTTACATTCGTCTATTTGTTTTGATTCTGGTCTGCGAATAACGCAGAAGCACACCAGTATGCCAATGATCACACCGCTAAAAGATGATATTATAAAAAGCTTAAAAATAAAACCGTACACAAGCAGAAATACGACGACTACTGTAACAACTTTGACAGAAGCACTGGATTTCTCCTTTGTGACAACTTTATCTTCTTTCGGCACCTCAGGGACAAAAATCTCTGCATTCTCAAGAACTACAATTGTTCTCGTGTCGGGTAACTGGACCATCGTAATGTTGAGGGTATTGTCCTCATTGAACTTGATATCTTGCAACGTTCGTAGAATCGATTCGGGAAGTTGACCTCCCCGATTCACTGTTAACCGCAGTTTTTCGTTTGCTAAATTAACAGATTACGCTGTTGCAATTCTGTCAATTATTTTTACCTCGAATTGGCAATGTTGCATGAATAAACCCTGTAGGACATAAACGATATGACGTGTCTGGTGCGGATGCAAAACAAAGCTGTAACCAGCCTCCACGGCCCACAGAGTTGTCCACGATGATTATGAGTTCATCTCCGTCAAAAGAGACCCGTTCGATTTGCTCCTTTTTAAGAACACTAAAATTTCATTTATCACGGAGCAAACAAATATTGTCATGCTTACACCTTAGCCTGAACATTGCAAACACACAAACAAAGCGCGAACAAGTTGAGGGGGATGAACATCGTGAAGGCGGCAATATTGTCAGAACCAACAGTGTCGGAAATGCGAACTATTTTTACTTGTGGTTTTCGACACTTTTTGGAAATACTTTATGCAAATCTTTGTTTATTAAGGTCCCAATGAACAGTGGCGTATTGCAAATATACTAAAAGTTGGAACCCCCGTTACGATGCCTGAAGCTTCAAGTTATCAAGGTTCTAGTGTGACAATGCGTTGTTATTAACTAAGGTTGGCAGCTGGTGAGCACAATTTTGATGTTGTCACGGATTTGCCGTCGTTGGAGATAGCGCGGTTATTCCTGAACGTGAGGATGTGACTTGATTCGGGCTCACTGAAGTTCGGGCTGTCATTTTCGTCGAGTTTGAAGTTGGCTTAACCGGCATCGTTGCCGATAGATTTGAACTTCTTAGACGAGGCGAATCGTCTTGGTCGCCACATTCGTCTATTTGTTTTGATTCTGGTCTGCGAATGACGCAGAAGCACACCAGAATGCCAATGATCACACCGCTAAAAGATGATACTTTAAAAAGCTAAAAAATAAAACCGTACCCAAGCAGAAGTACGACGACTACTGTGACAACTTTGACAGAAGCATTGGATTTCTGCTTAATGACATTTTTTTTTGGTTTTTCAGGTTTTTCGGAAACAAAAATCTCAGCATTCTTCAGAATTACAATCGTGCGGGGGTCGGGTAGATCAGCCGCCGTAATGTTTAGGGTTCCGTCTTCATTGAACATTACTGTTCTCCACATCTCTAACTTTCCCCCGTCGTTCATCAGCAGTTGACCCTCGCGGTTAAAGGTTAGTTCACGCTTTGTGTAACCTAAAGAGATATGTCATTTTGTCATGACCTACATTGTTGCATAACAAAAATGAGTCATCGAAGTTTATTGCATTTGACGTCAATGATCTGCTGACGTTATTAAAAGTAAGCATGAATTTAAATTAGTATCACCAAGAAATTGGTTTTCAGACACGAAAACACGGCTTTACACTTTGTATTGTCGTGTGGAACCAGCCAGAAAGTTTTGAGGCATACTTTTCTGAATTGAAGCAATCGTTGGACGAGCAGCTTGCACACGATCTTCCATCGAGAAGTAATTGCGCTCAAATTCGTATATCCTACGGCACGAATATGTACAAAGGTACATTCATTGCGGAAGGATTCGTCTACCTACGCACGCAATCGGGGTGAGTACTATTCCGGTTCGAAACACAACGCTAGAGCGCGACGCGTAATGCAATTGTACATACTGTGCTTTCCAGTGTCAATGTTCAGCTTTTGTCTTGCCTGCTTTCCTTACCCTTATTTTACTTGCGCAATGGTTTACGTTATTTTTGAAAAACATTTTTTACTTTTTTGATAAATCTAACAATTGTTACTGCTTAGAGTCATTGTCAAAAATTTTTTTTTTCACTTACATTCGCTTATACAACGATCGCGCAGTGACCTGATGCACCGTTTTTATATATATATATATATATATTGTTTAATCGTAACAGTGTGGGGGTTGTTGGAATTGGCATGATGCGTTGATCATCATAATCATAAAGATCTGTTTTAAAACATGCCGGAACATTAATTATTGAAGCTATTTCAAATTGAATTTTGGTTGATACCGCTTTTTTACGCGCCGGAGAGAGCTGTATTGCGACTGCGATTCCTCATCCGTCAAGCTAAATTTCTAACAAAACACTTCTTTCCAGCCATGCCGTTTCCTTTAAACAGCCTTCCGTATGGCTTCCGATGCCGCCTTCACGAATTGTCAACCCCCTACGAAACTTACCAAATTCAAATTGCCGCGCCCAACTTCCACCGTAAACAAGATTTACAGCAAATTAAACCGGCTTTTGTATTTAAAGTGCACAATTCTGAGCTTTTTGTTAATTGGACCCACCATGTGCAGCAAAACGACTTGTTCACATGCAACGACATGGTTTTTTTTTTATAACGTGACAGTTGAAGTTTTCAATCACTTGGTTTGGACACCATATAAGATGTATTGGGAAAATTGCTACATTGATTCAACGTTTATCACTGAATTTGCAAAGCGATTGATCAATCGGAGTGATTTCACAGACAAACCTGCCGTGACTTTCAACCAGTGTGAGTTTAGCGAAGATGTTACGCTTGGCTGGATCGTAAGCATGCTAAGCTCAGTAAACGTTTACATCTGGAGAGCTATTGTTCCTGACTGGGAAAAGTTTTTGTTGGAAAACCCACCATAGCATCTGGAAGAATTTGCACTCGTTGTCGATGAAGTGTTTTTTACAACACTGGACTCTGAAAAGTTTTGGACGTTTTGCACAGTAAGAGAAATATGCTTTTTGATGGTTTTAACGATATGGTTTTAGGGTCAAACTTCTTTCTCGTTCGACATGCTGATAATTTTAGAACCAAGTGAAGAAGATGGTTTTTTCTTAAACATAAAAGATGTTATAAATAAGTTATTTTCTTCAACCTATTTTGAATATTCAAGTGATCAAGATACAATTAGAATTCGCTACAACGACGATATATGGTCCATAACGCCGCTTTGAATTCAATTAACCGTGAACTGTGGATCGATTATTATTGTACAACTCTGTTCTGGGACTGTTTCTGATTTATAAAATAAAAGTCTGTCGAAGAGCGGCACAGTTCCTTAGTTCATTCCCATTTATGTTTCGAGTACTGGTAAAACGTTACCATATTTATGTCATAACTGTAGAATGTAACAAAAAACCTTTCGAACAGAAACAAAACTCAACAAAAAAACAAAACGAAAACAAATTACGTGAGATGGTCTTCGCTGCGCAGATACTCTCCCAAATCGCCTTGATGCAGGACCACGATGGCCGTCGGATCAGCCGCACGAACCTGGGCCGTTCCCTTCGATAACACGCCGAATCCAAGAGGCATGTCATTCATGTTGTAGACGATGACGCCCTGTTTGGCTTCGGTTCCTTCCGTCATTCGGCCAACACCAGCCTTGACGACATTATTACCGTAGAGGTATTGCTGCTCGGCTTGGGGCTTCAACCAGACACGCCATTTGGCATAGGGAGCGAGGTAGTCGAGGGCGGTGATGTGGAGGAAGAAGTTGTTGGACTTGGTGAACTTGCCGAGACAGGTGCCGAAGGAAAGGAGCTCCTTCCGACTGACCGTGGCCGCTTGACGCATCAGGGCTTCATTGCAGTAGTAGACGCGTTCACGGTGGAAACGGAAGCAGTAGTCGCCGTCTTCGCGTTCGATCAGGAGACGGACGTTGTCGCCGATGTATTGGGACAGCTTGCGGAAAAGCTTTTCCGTTTCTTCGTCAGTAAGCGGGCGCATGGTCTGGAAATGGAGAGTTTACATCGATACAGTATACAGGAAGTCGGAAAGGTAACAAATGGCATCTAACCACAAAAAAAATCCAAAAACGTCATTAAAAAGACCAGTTTACTCGTACTTATAGCTTCCTTAAAAGAGATCTCGTAATATAACCAACATAAAACTCAAAAAAATGCAAACTGTTAACTTGAAAAACATCAAAATGTACAAAAAGTTAGTTGTTAAAAACCAAAAAGATATGTTAGAGTGTAAGTTCATCAATAGAAGCAATCAACGCCGCATCGCAGATTTTTGCTCGAGCTTGGCCGACCTCATCGATGAAAGTGATCTTCTCGGCGGCCTTCGTCCCAGTCCGTTTGATGATCGAATACGTCTCCAAGTTGTCCAACATGTTCAACCGATCGTTACCAGTCATCGCAGTGATCTTCAGCTGTTGGCAAACCTTCTCATAACCTGCCATCAACTTGATTCGAGTCGTTGCCATGGTCTTCGTGTTGCAGACAAGCCTCATCAATGTGCCCAGAAGCACTTTGCTGTGATACGGCAGCTCGGAACGGGACGCTGGCGACGATTGGACTTCGTTGAAGACTCGAATCACGGCTTTCATTGAGTTCTTCTTCGGGGTGGACAGACCGGTGGGTTTCGCTCGGAGATTTCCGGGAGGGGGTGATCGACGGTTTTCAGATTCTTCGGCTTCTCGCTCTTCTTCCTCGTCTTGGCTGGAATGAAATGATGGTAAGAAAATACAATGGAGCACCGCAAAGATGGTTCCGATTGTGTGCAACTGTGTGCAGTTGCGTGCAGATCGTGGCGGGACCGCTGGGTCCGGTCGAGTTTGCGGGAAATACAAATCGAATTTTTAACCCTTTCCCGCTTTCAAATCAATGTTTTTACACCTTCGGACATACCATGAACCCCTTAGGCAAGTCTCAAAACAAAAAAATATATATAAATCCATACCAATCAATCGTTGATTTGTCCCGTCCGACCGCCGCCGGCGGTTGAAACTTAAATCGTTGATTTCGACTGGTTTTCATCATTTTTAATCTTCCTTTACCTGACTGAGATGCTTGTGGTCCATACGGAGGTGAAAAAGGGTTGATTCGAAAGCAAGAAAGTGTCAAAAATTCGATTTGTATTTCCCGTAAACTCGACCGGGCCCAGCGGTCCCGCCACGATCCTGCACGCAACTGCACACAGTTGCACACAATCGGAACCATCTTTGCGGTGCTCCATTGTAAGTAAAATAAGGTGCTTGTGCTTACATTTCGCGTAAAACCTTTGCGGTTACATTCAAAGCTGTTCGGATATCGCCGGTTTGGGAGGACACTTTCCGAGCGCAAAGATCGATGGATCTGTCATCGAGTGTGGTCGTTTCAGGGTTCTGAAAACAAAACCTCATTCACAAAAGCTCAAAACGTGAAAATAAAAACTAACCTTGCTCAAGTATTCCTTCACAATGGAAACAATCTGATCCTTCGTGTATGGCCGGAAGGAAAATACAGTCGGCTCAAAACCCGCGGCCTGAAGCTGTGGCAACTGGCGCTTGGTCAAATCAAGCGAATTAGCAATGCCAATCACGACAACTCGGCCTTTGTATTGCTCGGGCCACTTGAAGACGCTGCAGAGGAGGGCATTGCGTCGGACGACGAGATGGTCGACTTCATCGAGCAATATAACTCTGAAACACAAAATGAATACAGCTTGCCCAAGAAACCGCTTTCCCAATTAACTTACATTGGCTTCGCATGCGAGTTGAACAGTTTATGCAATTGAATTGCACAGGTGGCCGTCTTGACGTTCTTTACGTCCAAATCGTTGAGTATCTTCTTCTCGACATCGGCTTTCTTGTTCGTCGCGACGCAGCTGATGTACACGTAATCAAACTGAAAGGATTTTTGCTCATTTTAACCGTATAAAATGTATAAATTATATAAAAACTAACCTGATGCTTGACCTTCAGGGACTTCAGAACGGCCTTCGTCGTCAATGTTTTGCCGGTGCCTGGCTCGCCGCTAACATAGGCCGATATGGGCTTCTTGGCCTTAAGACCATCGTCGAGCAGCATGAAGAGGGCAGCGGATTCTGATTCACGACCTGTGAGCATCTCGAGCGGCAGAAATCTGGCGAAAACGGTGGAAATGAGGCTGCAACCGAAAAAGCTCGATTTGCGCGCAATGGGGTTGCTTTTCGTTATGAGAGTGTCATAAGCATAAAATTAAGTCGCGCAAATAGTGGCTTATCTATTATAATTTTACTCAAAACTTTCTTAAACAGTTTATAAAGCCAAGTTCACGGTGGGGGGAGAAAATGAGTGTACGAAACAAACAATAAATGGAAAAAAACATGCGAACAAAAAAACGTTACACGACCACATTGCCCCTCAACTACTCCCACCACGATCACCCCATGTGTTGTGTCCCATTTTCTCGTGAAACCATTTTTCCTTGTTTCCATCTGTTTTCGCTCATTTTCCACCGAATCCCTGCTAATTTACGTCGATTCTAGGGTATCATGGGTCGCGCACGTAAGCGTCAACTCGGCAATGCCGGAGACAAGATCGAAAAGTCGGCGCTGCCGCTGGACCAGCAGATCCACGACAGTCACATCGTCAAGAAGAAGAAAGTCGATGTTCCGAACAACGATCACGACGACGACAATGAAATCAAGGTTAGTTTGCTTCTTTTTAACATTTTAAGCATATATAATATATGAATCGTTCCAGCAAATCGCCCCGAAACAGCTCAGCAAGGTCCTCCGCAGCGCCCAACAGCAAGCCGCCGGCGATTCCGATGAGGAAGTCGACACCACTGAGAAGAAGCCCACCAAATCCCTGAAGACAATCAACGACGGCGACTTTGACGAGGAGGATGATACCAGCGAGATTGACTACGATCCATCGGAGATCAAAGTCGATGAACGCGACGCTCGCGATTTGGAGCGGTTCCTTCAGCCGAATGAAGGCGGCAACACCATCTATGACTTGATCCGACAGAAGCTTGACGAGAAGAATAATGCCAATTTGGTCCCTCTCGGCACTGGAGTAAGTTTCGGACTTTTTATTTTGTAAAAATTATATAAAAAACCTTCAGGAACCCTCAATCCCTCGAGAAGCCGTGCAACTCTACAATGAACTTGGTGTCATTATGTCTCGTTACCGTACAGGAAAGGTCCCAGTCGCCTTCAAGAATCTCGCGACCCTGCCGAATTGGGAGGAAATCATCGAACACGCTCACCCCGAAACCTGGTCCTCCGCCGCCATGATGCAAGCCACAAAGCTCTTCATGTCAAGCCAGAAGTCCATCCGCGCCCAGCGTTTCCTCAACATGATTGTCCTTCCTCGTATTCGGGATGAAATCGCCTCCCATCGCTCATTGAACCCTTATTTGTATCAAACTTTGTTCAAAGCGTGCTTCAAGCCGGCAGCCTTCTACAAGGGCATCGTGTTGCCGTTGGCCGAATCCGGCAGTTGCACATTGATTGAAAGCGTTATTGTTGGTAGTGTTATCTTGAAGTGCCGAGTTCCGCCGATGCATTCGTGTGCTGCCATCTTCCGGGTTTGTTTTTCCTCACTTTTTTGAAGTAATTTTCATTAAAATACTTTCAGCTCGCCTCTCTCCGCGGCTCCAACTTCGCGTCCGGCCTCTATTTCATGCAAATTCTCCTCCGAAAGAAGTACGCCCTCCCCTATCAAGTCGTCGACAAGCTCGTGGAATTCTTCGCCGAAACTGGGGCCTCCAATGAAGAACTTCCGCTCCTCTGGCATCGCGCCCTGCTTCTCTTCGTCGAATCCTACGCTAATGATCTTTCCGGCCCACAAGTCACCCTGTTGCAGCTGATTTCAAAGGAAAAACAGAACCATTACGGTATTACGCCGCAAATTATGAGCCGTCTCCGTGAAGCTGAAGCCAAGATCGAGCAGGAGGGCGATTCGCGTATGGAAGTTGAAGCTTGAGTTTGTTTGATTTGTTGATTTTCAATGTTAAGTCCTTTTTTGTTATTTGCATATGTTTTTGTTAAGAAATAACATAAATTGATATTTTCAGTTAGTGATTTCTGTTTATTTTACAAAAACAACCAATAACAAACGCAAAAACATGAATGCTTGTACAACAATTTGAAAAAGAACAATGATGAGCACAGGCAAATTCCCACCTTTTTTTAAAGAATAAGTTTAGAGATGATATGAGATTAATGAAAGCCAAAGGATTTGGATTGGACAAGTTTTCTCTCGAGATAGAAGGGCCGTCGGCGCGGGGCTTAGGCGTCATACATAGGGATGGGAACGTCGACGTAGCCGTCGGCCGTTTCGAGGGCGTCATGTGCGGCGAGTTGGAGTAGGCTGGAGGCGCCACTGCCGCCGGCACTGGCCCCACCATTGAGTTGGACGCGACAGCAGATGAAGCCGTTATCGGTGCCGGTGTAGAGACAGGCACTGTTGTCGGGACACGATTGTGGGGTGCCACTGCGGGCGTAGGGGTTGCAGGTACGGTAGTTGCCGGCGAGCTCGACGGGGACGAGGTTGGCGGGTTGGGGTGGGCAGACGTCTGAAAGGGGATGGATTAGATGGGCATAGGAAAATTGGAAAGCTTACTCGGTAGTCGGACATCAGATTCAAGCCCACAGCAGATGTATCGCTCGAGATTCGTCGAGTATTGACAGTGCCGGTTGGCACCACAGCCCTGGATGGCATCATTGATGGGTGCACTGGGGCTACAGTACTTGTATTGGGCTCCGCCCTCGCCAGGGACGGGCACCAATTGGGGTGGACAGTAGCCAGTGTCGACGCTATCGGGCGAACGACAGCAGTAGAAGGCATTGACGGCAGTGGTGGTGGTCGAGAACCAGCAGAAGAAGTTACCTGGACAGGCGCCATCGACATTCGGGGTGCATTGCATTGGCTGCAGGCTCAAAGCGCTGATGAACGGCGTCGATGCAGCTGGACACAGGGCTTGGAGCTCAGTGCTGGCACCACAGCAGACATTCTGGTCGAGAAGTGGACTCGAATAGCAAGTATAGCCCTCAGGGCAGCCACCAGAAACACGTCCAGCACCGCCGGGGTTCGAGCATTGAACGAGACGCGCGCCTTCGGACTCCTTCGCCACGACGGTACCCGGTGGGCAGGCTTCGGAGAGACAGTAGTTCTGGCAGGCCTTCTGTGTGGCAAAGTTGTTGCGATTGCCTTCACAGCCGTTGTACTCGAAGGTCTGGCAGTTCTTGGTGTCGGCATTGAAGAAGTAGCGGGTGATGCGGGTCGAACTGCATCGGACTCCGACGTCACGGGGTTGCGAGCACACGTAGTTCTTGCTGGGGCAGCAGAGGGACTTGGTCTGGTACACGGTACCCGTCCAGGTGGTAACTGGGGTGCAGTAATGCGTAGACGGGCATTGGCGGTTGGTAGTGCAGGCCCGGGCGGCGCCATTGGGCTCCTTCCAGACCTCACCGCCATCGGGACAGCTTTCGACGCGGCAGTAGTCTTTGCAATCTTGCTGGGTGGCAAAGTTGTTCGAATTACCGTCACAACCGTTAAAGCTGTACGTCTGGCAGGTACGGGTCGTACTGTCATAGTACCATCGGGTCACAGCCGGGCCACAGACGGCACCCGGCTTGGCAGACAATGAGCAAGTGTAAGCCTGTGTCGGGCAGCAGCCATACGTCGTGCCATCATAGTAGCAGTAGTAATTGGCCGGACAGGTGGTCGTGACCGAGGTGGCACCGCCGCAAATGATGAAATTGCCATTTGAATCGGTGAGGGCCGTGCCTTGGATGCATTGTGGCTCGGAACGGGCATCGCGACAGTAGTTCTGGCAGGATCCATACGAGTCAAAGTTGTTCGAATTGCCTTGGCATCCGGAGTAGATGAACTCCTCGCAGTTGCCCGTCTTGGCATTGAACCACCAGCGGTTACTGTAGGTGCCACAGTTACCCTGTTCACGTGGGAGCTTGCACACGTACTGCGGACGCGGACAACAGACACCGCCGAAGGTCGTCGAGCCGGAAGTCGATTCACAGGAATGAGTAGACGGGCACGAGTTGGCGCCATTGCCAGTGGGGGAGCACTCCATGTTGCGTTCACCGCTGGAGTCCTTGAGGGGTTCACCGGCGGAGCACAAAATTCTCGAGCAGAACTTCTCGCAGTGATCCTGCGACAAGAAGTTGTTGAAATTACCTCCCTGGCCGAGGTAGCTGAACTGGATGCAGCGACCTTCACGGGAGTCATAATAGAAGCGAGGGTAGGTGTTGCCACTGCCATCGGGGATACCAACGTCGAAGTATTCTGACGGCAAGCCACCGGCAGTGTTGTAGACTTCGGTCGGGATGGCACCGTTGCGGGAGCAGATGTGCACTAAAGAAATTCAACGATTGATTGATGTCTTTCACAAAGATGAACAAAGCTTACAGTAAGTCGGACAGCACTGCTGAAGAGTGCCCATGGTGGTACAGACATAGTTGGGATTGTTGCAACCGTTGTCACTGCCTTGACAATAGACGGGCTCCTGCTTGACGCCAGTGGTTCGATCACGGTAGAGAGGAAGGCCTCGGTTGCAAGCTGAAATGAAAACATTTCAAATTTGTCATTTTTTTGGGTCTCGGAACGAAAACAGGAATTTTTGGCCTCAAACGCTGAAACGCAATTCGCACAAAAGTTTGAAACGCTCTTATACCATTCGCACCAAAAATATATCGAACGTAATTTCTGCATTCGCACATAAGCTTGAACGAAGAAAGTAAACAAATTTTTTTGCGCGAATTGTCGAAAATTATTTTTTGCAGTTTTCTGTAATACAAATGCTAAAAATGTGTTCGCATAAAAAAATTTCGTTAAATTTTGTTTAGGTAATTTTTCACTTTGTAAGCTAGTCTGCACATTCCATTGCCCCATCAGTTAGTTCCTTGCCCTTTGACCAATTTGTATTGCGATCTTGACGAGTCTGCGCGAAATCGAAAGTCGGTTTTGAGTGTATGGGTCCGAACCGATTTAACTTTTAGTCAAATACTGTTGCACATTCCCGATGGTCAATGCACACAAGTCAAAGGAGACGCCGAGACAATTGGGTGTTTGTTTTTGGGGTGAGGATGACCGACAAGCATCTCTCTCTCTCGCGCAGCCATCAGCTTCACGTCAAGTGCGCCGACCGCTATTGCTTGAGGCCCCGCGTGACGGACTTCCTCGAAGCGTCACGCCGTTTAAACGCGTTTAGAGCGATAATGAGAAAAAATGCGATCGGGCAAAACCCAAAAGTACTTCCGGAAAACTTACTCTGTTTACAGTAGGACTCGCAATGATCCTTCGTTTGGAAGTTGTTAGCGTTGCCACCGTAGCCTTGATATTTCAGCTCGCGGCATTCACCAGTGATGGGATCATGGTACCAGTGGTTGAGGGTGGTGCCACCGCCTGGGGGCGTGTAACCCTCGTTCGGGGGCTGGATACACGCGAAGGCACGGGAGGGGCAACAGAAACTGATGGGATTGTTGACGGTACAGTCATCACTGTCACAGATGCAATCATAGGCGAGGGCACCGATGGCTTCACAGGTCGCATCGGCACCACCGTAGCATTGTTGGACTTGGTTTTCGATGCGGAACTTGGGGTTGTTGCCGTTGAGGGGGCAGAAGCCGTAGTTCAGGCAAACCAGGCCATCACGGGTGCGGAAGGGTGGCTGATTGTTGGCACATCGGCACTCGCCGGATCGACAATAGGCTCCAGGCCAGACGGCTTCGCATTGACGGTTTTGGGTGCAGCCGGATTCGCCGGGATTGATCTCTAGAATAGGGTTACTGTAAGTTTTAAGTTGAAAAGTGAAGATCTAAACATACTCCGCCAGCAGTAGGAATCAATCTCAACATAAGTAGTCAGGCAAGCACATCGCTTGTTGCCCGCACAATAATTACCACTGCCACAGTCAGTGGACACTTCACAGGGTCGCCCTACGGTGCCATGCTGTCCGGAAACAAACTTGCCGAATGTGGCAGCTAGCAGGGCCAGCCAGAAGCCACTACTTCTGAAGTCGTAGCGCATCGCTTTTCACTCAACTCCGTCGTCAAAGGACGAAGTGGGGATTGAACACTATGGCTATGGGGCAGTGAAAATGGATGGGAAGGGGTCAATAGCCAGCGGCTGTACCGCCTGCGCGAGAGTAGAGCGAGGGGTTTAGCTGATCGAGGAAACGGGAAGATGAAGCTAGGCTGCGTGGTGACCGTGTCTCGACGAACGTGCCTCTCGAGTGCGTCAACGCGGCTCAAAGTGACCCGTCGTCGTTGTTGAGCATCGGCTATCTTTCCCTTCCCATCGAAGTTCGAAGAAGGAGTGGCGGCGAAGCACTTCGAGGGGCTGGCCAGCCGGCGGTACCGGGGATTACGCGGAAGTTGAGCCAGCCTAGGCCTAGCTAACTAACCAACGTCGAGACGACTTCGAGACCCGCGCAACTCGGTGCAAGTTCGACATTGACACCCAACTTTCACTGTGTTTTTTATCCCTCTCATCATTATCCTGAACTGTAACCCCAATCCAACTTCAACCTCGATAAAACAATGTATTTCATTTTTTTCACTTTCGACCCATCAAAACAAAACCAAACAAAACGGCATTCGCCACAAATCTCACACACCTAACTTATTTCCGCACACACACGCAGGCACACGCAGAGCACAATTAAACGATGGGTTGCCATCATCGATACACATTAGATAGGGAGAAGACTCGCAAGATAGGACACCCTCAAAGTAAGCGAGGGCATTAGACCCAACAATTGAAAATATGGAAAGAGACGAAGCAAGGAATAATATTAGAACAACAATATCGCACACATACAACTTTTCAACGCATTCGCTGAATGTAACCACCTACAGTAGCATCGAAGAAGGAAGGAGCACAGACCCATCATGGCGAAGAAGACGAAACAATCAGTTTTTGAAAGCATATTGGAGAATGGACCAAGGCGAGTGCATCGAGAGCGTAAAGTGGCACCAAAGCGAATGAATCACAGAGACATGCTTGCAGTGTTTAGCATAGTCACCATTCGAAGAAGTGGGGTTGAAAGATTTTCAGACTAACAAGACGTTTTACGTTTACATACATAGCCGTTTTATGTTGTCGAATTTTAAAAATTCTGTTTCTGTTTTCAGCCACAGGAGAAAAACAATAACGATCGATGGAAGAGGAGGAGGAAGGGAAGCCAAGGATTCAAGAGGGGGCTAATAAAAAGGTATAACAAGCAAAAAAGGCATATTATTGAACAAAGTGAATCATCACTGTGGTTGTTGTGGTGGGGCTGTCATTGATGGTGGTGGACTATCATCACTAATGTCCTCGGGCTGAGCTCGGGGTGCTACGGGGTCCTCTAGTAACCTCGGCGCTTCTGCGATGGCATTCGACGCAGCTACAGCCCTGGCAGCAGCATGCTTGAGAAGGGCTTGTTGTTGGAGTTGACCGTAGGAGCCAGTTGTCGAGGTGTCGGTATCCGTGTTTTCCGACATGGCACTACTGTCGAGCTGGGTCGAGGAGGGCGTCGTGGCGGGGGCCGAGGATTCACGCGACTTGTAGTAGGTGTGCGTTTTGGCGAGCTCTTCTCGGTAGTCTTGGAGGACATGGGACAGGAGTTGGCACACTTTGACGGAATCGGACTGAAATGGGATTTACTTAAGACCAAAGTTCAAATTTCATCTTTTGCAGCGTCAAATGACGTCATCCTGGTCATTTTCATTAAAGGAACAGAAAAAGCTTTAGCCGGATAATGCGCGGCCACTCGAAAGCCGAGCCGTATCAATCACAATCGAAAGGACAAACAAACAATGGGCTTTGAGAGGGGTCAGACACGTTTGGAAAAGTTCGTTCTTCCATCGTGCGAAAGTGTGAATGAGCATTTTACGTGCAGGGTTTCGATAAAGCTGACTTACATCCGAAATGAATCCATGTAGAATCAGTTCGCCAACCAGCTCATCAGCGTGATCGTGTTCCGAGACTTCAGTCGTCAACTGCCGGTTCATCTGGTCATCCAGCTGCAGCAGCATGCTCAACAATTGATCCTTCACAGCTGCCCGCATGTGCACAATGTGCCGAGTTTCGCTGGATGGATGCTTATCCATCGGCGGCTCAAAGCTCGGTGATCCCAGGGAACCCGTCGTGGCGGAATTGATGGTCGAAGCCGCGGAGGACATGTCAATCGATGATGGCACCTTCGGCAAACCGGAACTGCCCGCATTTGATCCGCCGGCACCGCTTCCACCAGCCGTATAGGCATCGGATTCAATGTAGTCGGAATGGAGGCCATCGCTATCAGCTGCATTCGTCATGGATCGATTCAGGTCATCAGCGGAGGGTCGACGGAAGTTGACTGTGGATTGGTTTCGGGCGACGGATGTGTGTTGGCCTGAAAATGGCAAACTTTAACCAATGTAAAAAGCGATTGGAACTCACTGTCATCGCTTCGATTCACGATTCCGCTCGATGCCGATCCCCGCAAGCCTGACACCGCCGAAGACGACGGCGAATTGTTCATCAGCCTCAAGGGGCGACTCGCAAAGCCGGCAAAGGCCGTCAACGGGTAGATGCCGTTCTTAACATCCTCCAAAAACTTGTCCAAATCCATCTTGCACGCCTGAACCGATTCCATGTCGGCGTAACTGTACGAATGTCCACAATAGACGGCAGCCGGCCTGCTCGTGTCCCGAATCCGCAAATCATCCTCGCTCAAATGGTCAAACAACTTCGTCCTCACAATGACATGGGCCGCAAGCAGTTTCAGCGAATGCACTTCGAACAATGCAGGATGAAACAGCAACTGCCGAGCGGTTGGACGTGCCTTCGGGTCAGGATCCGTACATTTCAGGATGAAATCCCTCAGCAACGGATTCTCCAGCCCCGCGATAGCCTTGGCAAGCGTATCCCCGCCAGCGCCGGCATCGCCATTCGTCGGAAGACAGCCTCGAGTGGCTAGCTCCAACGCACAAATACCAAATGAGTAGATATCGGCCTGCGTGGTCACATCATTTAGATCTACAGGACGCAAAATTGTAAAATGGACCAGTTTTCAAACGACTTACATTCATACTCAGGGGCAATATAGTGCAAGTTTCGAATGTTTTCCCGAAACGTTTTAACATGATGATGGATGGCATTGGGCGCGACTGAATCAAAAACTTCAATTTCCTCTTTTAAACCGCAAAAAAGACAGACTTACCACATCCAATCTTGATTAACCCATTTTGTTGAATGAAAATAGTATTACAGGAGAGGTTGGCGTGGGCTATAGGCGGATAACATGAATGTAAGTAATTCAAAGCTGATAGTATTTGAATAATCCATTTTTTCCACATCTAAAGATTGGGAATTGTCAAGAAAAAAGAAAAGAAAGTTGGGAGGGACAAACCCGCATGTTGGACAGCGTTTCCGAGGATTTGGCACGTTGGAGAAACTTGGACATGGAGCCCGATGACATGTATTCGGTGATGAAGATTATCTGGAATCGATTTAATAGCATCAAAAGGTCTATTAGAGTCGTAAAAAGTGTGTGACTCACCCTGGGCTTCTCAGACTTGGAGTCCGTCCAGTACTTGTGAAACTTGACCAAGTTGACGTGATCGAGCGTGGTCAAATTGTCAAAAACGGCACGGATCTTCTCCTCACGGTCACGGAAGTTCTTCCTTTCAGAGAACTGGACCTCGTTCCACACGACTTCATTGCCCGTTTCATTGTCCATGGCCAGGTAGGAGACATCAATGCCGGGAACATCGCGTTGTTTCACCTTTTCACGACGTTTGGACCATCGTTTGTCGGGGGATTCCTCGAGAATCTGAAACAGGACCTCACATGATAAAGACTTGAGCTTTGACAAACATCATCAGGGTCTTCAAGATCAAACTCAATGTAACCATCGTTAAACATAGATTAAGCTCCTTTTGTGCATCTAATATGACTAATTTACAGGTTCTGCCTGAATCCTTTCTATCCATACCCTTAAGCAAGACTAAACGAATCGAGTCTCAATGCAAGTCGATCGTGATCAATAAGCAGCGTATCATTACGCTCAACACATAAAAAGTGAGACCGCCATCGCCAACAAGGCCCCCGGTAGCCGCTCTAATAAAGACGAAAAAAAGCAAAACAGGAGACTGTTCTTCTCGCTTATGGCTCACATCAGTGGAAAAAGAAATGGAAAAACATCTTTTGGGGCCGAAGAATGGGCTAAAACACTAACCTCTTCGGCGTCATTGTCGCTGTCTGATTGGTCGACGCGTCCGCCTTCGTCTGCAGCGATCGCCTCTAGCACGGCTTCGGTTTCGGCGGCCGTCTCGGCGGGCAGGGCCACTCCGGAGTACTCTTCGGGAATGTCCAGTCCGGCCAGTGGCGATGCAGCTCCTTGGGAAGCGCGTTCATCGTCGGTGGGTCTTGAGGGAACCGACGTGGCAGGCGATGGTGATGTCGAGGCCGTCGTGGTCGTGATGCCGGCGATATCAGCTGGGGTGAGCTCCTGCGAGGACGGAGGAGCCTTCGGGGGTGGGGGTCGTCCGACGGCGTCGTCGCCCGTCATCTGAAGGGGGATCGGGCGTGGGAACCGCCACGTAGAGACATCCACGAGGATCTAGGGGGCCACTCTCGGAGTCTCGGAGGAGGAGGGGGGTCGGCGTGGGGGAGTTTGGAAGTGACAAGGCTTCTAAAAGTGGACATGTAAATGTTAAACTGTTAAACACACCTGCTATTCTGCATTTTATGATTCAATGAAACACGCTTTTCACGAGGATATATAAAATGTTGCTTTTTTCGGAGCCCGAACACGTAGGAAGACAAATACAAAGATCAAATTTCGCACCCCTGCGTGTGTTACATGTAACATGTGAATAAAAGCATAGCCAGGCCGGAAAATGGACTGTCTGGTCCCCCTTTGCCTGATGTTAGCCGGCAGTGGTGGTACGGAAAAAGGGGTTTCCTCGGTCGTGTTACCCCGTAAAAAGGTCGTCGTCAGAGTGAGGGGCCGGAGACCGCAGCGCAACACCATCAATGGAATGGAAGCACAAAACCCAAAAATAAAAACTTCTCTCAATCGAGAATCACAATGTTGTTCATTTAAAAAACCACGTGAAAGGAGGGTCATTCGTTGTCGTTGATTTTGACGGAAACAAAGATTGTAACACTTTTTGGGGGTAAAAAAGTGTAGTGAGATGACAGACGACGGAACATTAAAAACCCCAAAAGCGCCGGTGGCGTGGAAGTGCGAGGAACGTTCGGCGCGGCGGAAGAACAACGCGACGACGACGACGGCGGCGGTGGTGGTGGCGGCGGCCCCCTCCAATGCAAACCAATGCAGTCTCGCGGAATCGATTGGGTACGACGGGGGACGCGGACCGAGAGGGGTTGCGCCTTGCAATTGCAAATGGGCGAAAAGGGGGGCGACAGTGTTCTGTCAGTGCCGGCGGCAGTGGGGTTCATTCACATCAAAGAAGTGGTGTTCCAGGGCGAAAATCGGCGGCGATAGGTACACTGATAATGATAGGCGCCTGCGGGGGGGTTTTCGAAGTCGAAAGATGGAAGGAACTAATGGAAGCCCAAGGGGGGACACCCCCCTTTTCGCTTTTTCTCGTGATGATCGATAATAAGTCCCCTCCGGCCCTGCTAGGAGTGGTCGGCTGGCAGCAGCCGCCGGCGCCACAGGAACGCAAAAGCCTCCCCTCCCGAAAGAGCACAGACAGAGTAAGTAGACAGCGACAACGACGACGACGACATCGGCTCCTGTACAGGCGTCGGGTTGGGGAAGGGAAAAGCCTTCAAGAGAGGCTGCGAGTCTCGCTCGACCTTTGCGCAGGTAAGTAAATTGAACTGCGCGCGCTTGTCGTTGACGTCAATCGGCGAAAAAGCCCTGGGGCAACGAACGACGACCGCAGGGGTCAAATGGGGCTCAAAGTGGGCTCACGCGCAGACGTTTTTTCAAAAGGGGTTACTGGCTAATCCAGTGGAGCGAAAAAAGGGGAGGCATGGTTAAGCTTCGCTACATTAATCATGTGGATTCAAGCGGTTTCGTAGTAAAAAAATGTCTGTCAATTGACAAACGAAAAAAACAAAAACCGATTTCATTTTTTCGTTTCGAAACCACTTGCTCATTGGACGCTGACCGGCTTCCCACGCGCATTGTCTTTCCGGCAATCCCACACAATCGAATGCCATGTGCGTACCAACTTGCGTCATAAACGGCCCCCCATTGACCATTGACTCATCTCCAAAAAACGAACTTATCATGCTTTATCTTTGTCACGTATCCTAACCATATTAATATTAATCTACATAAGCTCTTCATCTATTCCACCGACGATACCACATTCCCAGCCACCCTGGACGACTGCAGCTTTTGTACAAGCAGCTCATTCTTGACGAGTTCAGTCAACGAATGAATCAGCGCCGAGTCACGGGTTTCAGGCGCGAGCAAACGCACGTGATCACCTGCATCAAAGCGATCCACGAGGTCGGGCAGCAGGGTTGCCGTGTCAAAGACCGGGAACAGCTCCGCGATGGGTACAACGAGCGTTCGTGAGCGGCCGCGTTTCCGGAGGTCCTTGAGCTGATTAGCAATCGTAAGCGTGGATGTAGTCGGCCAGAAGGCATGCCAGGGGCTGTAATAAGCAACCCGGAAGGGGACGGCACGTGGATAGGACTCGTAGAGGACGTACATGATGCGTCTGGCAGTGGATGTCAAGGTGGATGTGTAGGCTGAGCGGGATTTCAGCTGGAAAGTGGTTGTTTTAGGGGGCAGGTGTATCAATAAAGGGGAGTTTTACCGGCATTGGGGCGGCGAAAATGACGGAATCAAAGTCGTCGAGGTTTCGGCGGATGCGTTCAGACCAGTACTGTAAAAAAGAGGCATATTTTGCTTGTAAGTTGTTGTAAAACAAACCTGAAGAATGCTTTCATTGGCTCCAATGTTGGTCAATCTGGACAGTTTGAAAGAAACATGGCTGTTGGGCACGATTCGAGTTGATGGGTCTTCATGGATGCCTTCACCGAAGGAGGTTGTCTTCTTCGCGATGATACTGTCGACTCTTCTTAAGATGGAACTGGTATGGGGCTCGAAATTGAAGGGATACAGGGGCAAAACGATGAGGGAATCGGTGCCAATGCTGAAAAATATATATAAAAATCCAAAATCAATGTTTTAAAACCTGATTACTCAAGGTAGAAATAAAAGTTACGCGCAAAGAAAACGATGCTCACCTGATAACCTCCTCAATCCTGTTTTCAATCGACGGCGAGTCGAACAAAAACGCCGACCGCACTTTGACCGGCCTAAATTCAGGTACAATGGTGCTCAATGACTTCTGCAATCCCGTCGCATACACATCCAGGGTCTGATCAATGCTAGGATAGTACTCACTGTCGGAAACACATTTTCGGAGGAGACTGGAGAATCGCCAATAGGCATCGCTGATCGGACTGAAAAAATCTACTTTTTGCTTCAATTTTATATATTTTTTTTAATAAAAACCAACCTCCTCAACCCGGCTGGCACCCCATAACTCTCCCAAAGCTTCGTCAAATGTGTTTTGGCATAATATGGCGTCCTGGGCTGGCCCTGATGCAGAAGAAGCAACGTA